>NW_019379550.1:311892-364964 GCF_000648655.2 Copidosoma floridanum
GCGTTCCATTCTCTAGCAGCTCCAATGGTAAAAGAGTTGTTGTAGATGTCTAAATTGACTGGTGACACTTGCAGCTCCAGAGAATCGGTGTTGCGAAGGGCAATGGCGTTGGATGATCTAGTCTTAGATCTAGAGAGAAAACGAAGAGCCCCGTGAAACAAATCAAACTTCCTCTCTCCTCGACGTCAAACATAGCGTACGTGTTACTCGATCCTCTCGAAAACGTTACAATCTGCCCTCATCTATCTACCGATCGATCACCATAAATCCAACCGATCCGCAAACTCCCGAAAGCAAAAAAAAACGTAGGAAAAAAAAAAAAAAAAAAAAAAAACCACCAACCACCAAAACTTTGATCCATACGGCACGCTGTGCTCTCTCGCATGCTACGGGCAAATATTAAATCACGATCGGCGAGCTTTCGCCGCGTACCCGACTCCTATACATATACACGTACAATCACATTAGTTCGCTCCGTGTTCAAGTTCTCGAACATGCATCTCCTCTCTGCCCGCACATAATATATAGGCTTCGATGTTAGAGGAGCAAGGCCTCGGGTACTCTCGAGGCCACTTGTATGTATGCATACACGTGCAGATAAAGAGGGGTTGACTGCAGGAGCTGCTCCGTGTAAGCGATTACTGCACCATATACCGGGACGTTATCGGTATCGGAGCTGCCTCTAAACAATGAAGCGAATCCCTGATCGGCAAAGGAGACCAGCAAAGGAAAAAAGTACAAAATTTATACCAATAAGAGCAGAGGAACAGTATATGTATTATATACTACGTGGGATCTTGAGTATGTGTGCATGTGCTCTTATTAGCTCTTGCGGGGAATAGCTTCGGGTCTCTTACGTATCTGCCGGGAGGACCCAATTTTTCCTTAAAAAAAGGTAAAAATCATTGGAGAGAATTGGGGTGGTTTCTGATACATACCTATGGATGGTTTTTGTGCATAATTATATACCGCATCAAGTCAACACGTAGAGGGTCCAGTGAGATGTACCGAAAAGTTTTCATTATAGGTAAACAACAACAGCAACAACAACACTTGGGTTCAAAAGTGTTGTAATTCGAGGGTACGATTACTTTGGGAGCCTCCGAGCGACCCTGTGTCCCTGTCGATTGACTTTTTCCACGTGAGCCGAGTTCGTGAGGTCCGGCTGGGAAACAAAGGCCACCACCACCACCACACAACCGCTGCCATGCATGGGAGCGAGGAGTATTATACTTTAGGCATATATACTAAGTATATCCTCCCGGCTGCTGCTGCATCACGATTCTGCAAGCCAATGGAACTGGTATCTATATAGAGGGTATACGCGACGATGATAATATATATATATACATATATAAGTACAAGCTTCACAGGATATACACACAGCATGGCTATATAAATACTGCATCGTTGCAGTCGATGGGATGGGTCATCGTCCTCATGCTCGTTTTGTTCGTTGTTATCTTGCGTCGCTCTTTTGAAATTGCGCATATCCCAGGGCAGGGACAGCCAAACGAGAGGGAAAGGGATGTACTCGTATACCATACGAGCGTATTTATCAAATTTGCCGCATATATAATATGTGTGTGTCGTTCTCCAATCCTCCTCGCTGTACCGCTGTCGTTGTTATTTTTCTCACTGCGTTTTTATTGTCCGACTGTTCGTTTCCGTTTTCCTTCCAGGCTCTTCTCGGCTCTTCTCCCCCCACCCCCGCCCCTTTAGTTGTGCGATTGCACTTTTACGTGTGTTTATGTATCATGTGTGATGCTCGGCTGCAGCGCTATACTTACTTTATCATCGCGGGAGAGGAAGAGGAGCAATTGTTTTTTATGAGGGAAAACAATGAAATTGCCTTGTGATAAGATGATTTGGGTGTGTGCTCGATATATCTACTTATTGTTTGGGTATACAATTATTATACGAATGATATTTTGCGAAGCTTTAATTTTATGTTTGACGACGCCACTGTTCGTTTATTATGGATTTGGCGAGGCTCTCTCTCTGGACATTTGTATAAATAAACCAACGTCTAGTGGTCGGCAAAATGAAGGGACCACGCAATTACTGGTTGCACGGTTATTTCCTACCGATTTCAAGGTTACGCGTTAAATGTCTTTTCCCTTAGGAGCATCATTATACTTAAAAGACTATATATATAATATCTCGTAACAGCTTTTGCACATTAGCTTGAAGGGTAATTAAAGTAAAAAAAAAGGGATAAAATACGACAACAGCGATCAAAAATCGTGTAGATCGATGTCTCCGGTGTAAGAAAAGAAAATCGATCAATCATGATAGCGTATGCTAATTTTATAAGGACTAATAAGGACACATTTGTGGACCAACGAGGGCCAAAGAAGAATATGATACCGTGATCTCGTTCGCTGCCGCCACACCCGTCTATACGGTGAGAGGTAGAGCAGAACAGAGAGGCAAAAAAAAGAAGAAAAAGTGTACCTACGAGGGTCTAATGAGGATTGCTCATTTCTGAAAAAAAAAAAAGAAAAATGTAATGTATTGTACAAGTGATTCGGTGCATTATATACATGTATTTCAAAAACCACGAGGTTAATCTGCATACAATATAGGAGTAGCAGTGCACATAAATATATTATGCTACATATATAATATTGTATACCTACTCACAGAAGGTACAGAGAGAGAGAGAGAGAGAGAGAGAGAGAGCCTCTCCCTCGTATGTATATCAACATATGTGTGCCTAAACTCACTTATTCTTCGAGACTGAATTAATTGAGCCTCCCCAGCCCCAGTAGATATATATATATATATATATATACACACAGACACACCTATATATAATATAATATGCACAGATTGCAGCGTGGCACGAAACTTTCAACATATACGTATAAGTATAGGTATACATTGTAATAAGCATCAAGCACATCAGGCTTTTCGCTCTCTCTCCTTCCTCTCTTTCTAAGCGCACAACAACATATACACGTGTAAGTATACGTATAGGATATATGCTTGCAAGTGTATAACGCGGCTGCTGCAGCGGAGCGACGACGGCGACGACTCCGCGGCCTAATCAACATAATATCAGATATGCGGGGGAGAGAGCGCATCAGACGGTATACACATACATATACACACAAGCTGTATATATACACACTGCGATCGATTCCCGGGTGGCCTCGTCTCTTCTATTACAGTATAAAAGGTAGGTAAGTATACCTTATATATAATATGAGGAGGAGGCGGACCATACCTTTATATATACATATATACCTTATACTTATACATATACTACGTCTACGTGTATTTAAAGGTATAAGTGTAGATAATGTACGTGTGAAGGAAAGGGCTGGACCGCTCGCCATTTCTCTTGCTCTCGTTATTTGTATAACAGAGGGGTAAACAATGTACCTATTTCCTATTGGGGGTGGGGGAGGGTGGAAAGGCAGAAGAAGAAGGCGCAATAATTCACATTCCATAATACATCCGCTGGCTTGCTCCCTCGTCTTCTCAACTCCTTATTCGTCTCTCCCTTTTTCCGCGCATTTCTTCTTCCTCCTCCTCCTCCTCGTTCATCTCCTATTCTTTTCAGTGCGCGTATACGTGGAGGGTAATGCGTTACACAATGGACCTCCTCGAATCTCTCTCGGCAACCCCCTCCTGTATACCCTCTATATATACGCACACTCACCTTATCCTTTTCGCTCGAGGCTGCTGCTGACTCAGAGCTCGCGCGCTCGCAGAAAACGATACCGAGAACCAGAAAGCCATTTTAATAGAGTTATTTTATGCGCCTCTCATATCTGCGAATTTAATTAGGGACATCGGACGGGGGCCCCTGAGAGATAATATAATATCAAGAGAGAGAAAGAATAGTATAATGATTAAGCTCGGGATGATAATACGTTATCAAGGTATATTGTACAACCCACCCAACTCCACCCCCTTTAGTTCATGTGTATACTCGCATATGTGTGGGACGCGCGGCTTGTCCAAGAATATACGCACCCAATTACAAATCAGGTACGACACGGTACGGCACGTGTGAATTTTTTATTTGGCCGCAATGTGCTGCCGATGAATATTTATACGTATATCTCGAGGCACGCGCGACCGAGCGACAGTGGAATCAGAGTTGAGGCAGTAACACATGCACCATACTGACAGAGTCCACGACAAATGTATGGAGCATTTGTCGCAACATTGATAATGTTAAGGTAAAATAAAAATATTTCGACATTGTACGTATACCTGAATCGGTATCGATATACAATACAATAGTGCGACAATGATGATGATGATGATGATGATATTGCTCGAGGGGGACGCAAGGGGGGGGGGTGGAGAGCAAGATGACAACATCGCTGTATTACACACGGGTGGGTATAAATGAAGAATGAATACATACTGCGAGGGTGTTTCGTATATAAACAATACCTATACCTACAAATATGCCCTTGGGATACTTTATGTATGTATGAGAGTTGCGAAACGCGTCGCTATTAACATTACAATGAGAAACAAATGTGCGATTATTATTACATTGGGGGAGTCCGCGGGATTTTTATGTATATGCATACATCACAAAACGCATGAGAAAACCGAAACGCCGATGTGGGTACCTATATACTATGGCGATGATTTTCATTCCCTCCCCGACTCCTCCCCCCAACTGTGTATATGTATGTAGATACAGGCATACTTACCGCGTAGGCAAAGAAAAGCTTTTATATAATTATGCATCTCTTGCGATGATGCCCCCAACTCCCCTTGTCAGATTAACCGTAGGCGCCTCCACCCTCCGCATAGATCATTAAAATATACCCATACACGTGTATAATATTATGTATACGATATGTTTCACTACTGTGTGCACGTATATGCCCGAAAAATTGTTTGCCCTACATTTTGCACATGTAAATATTGTAATGTACCCTCTGGTGCTCGATATAATGTACAAAGTGCCGGTGGTGGACCGTTTCGTGCACACAAATTATTTTCCCATGGCGATGTTATAAAATATATACCGTACGTGCATCATCATCATCGAGAATAAGATCTCTCGTATTGATTATGACGAAGGCACGATCTCTCGTGTATGTATATACCTACCTGTACCCACTGTGACCATAAAAGCCATTTTCCGACAAATTGAACGAAACGACGTGCATTACGGCGCGTTACAATCAACATTGACCGTAAATACGGTTGTTACCGATGCACGAAAATTATATATTTACGTATTCTTATATCACGTGCACACGACGTTAAAATAGTATAATGATCCCAACGAGAAAAATGCACGTATGATGTGTGTCACGACGACGAGAGCCACGTATAAACGACATATCCGTGGGAGGGGAGAAGAGGAGTGACATCTGCGAAAGTACGCGGGTCGCGAAAGCTCTTTCTCTCTCTCTGGCACTGCAAAGGAGAGGAGGCGCCAGCACGGCAGCACAGCGCGCATTCCGTTCCCTCCTCGTCCTTTTCCTTTTGGCCGCGAGAGTTTCGCGCTCCTTTCCAGCGGCGCATTGCCCCCCTTTGGTGACGATATTGCGACTCGGCCGTCGTTTTTCGCCAAGGAGATAACGAGCCATTGGCCGCTACACACGATTAAAACGAGGCAGAGAGCTAGGGAGGACGCGATCTACACCCACTCGAGAGCGCCGGTATAAGTTAGTGTGTCCGAGTATACCAGCGCCATGGAGAATAATGGGCGTGAGAAGCAGTATATTATACTATGCGGCTCTTATACTTATATTGTGAGGAGACTAATAGACGATACTGACGCTGAGACACCGCGGTATTTGTATAATTTTGTTGGAAAATACGTACGTTGAGTAAGTGACGGAGCTCTAGCAAGGTTCACGACCTATTTTCTCGCTACACCACACGTATCGACAAAAATTCTTTACCACCTCACGATATCCGGGCACTCTTGAGAGGCTTTTATTTATTTTCCCCCCAATCAGCTTATGTATGTTTCAGCAGCGCGACACAAAGAGCCGAATTCCAATGGGCGGCAGTGTTGTACCTATACACGCATACAATTTGTACGAGGTGTTCACTCGGGGATATATAAATTTATCAAATGCACGTGGGGGGTGGGGGCGCTAAGAAAGATATTACACGTAATACGCAGCTTTTCACTCCAAGCTTGTGTGCGCACCTACGTGTACTTACGGATGTGAAAATGAAAAACCAAGGCGTGCCTGAACAGCGCTCGAATCAATTATATTGCATTTTGTTCGGCGATTTTTACCTCCTTCCTGACAAAGTGATGGATTTAATCGGCTTGGGCGAGCTGAGAGAGAGATTAATGAGGAGGGATGGAGTCGCGCGTCGATGAAAAACTGCGATTCGTCTATTGTTGGCCCCGGGCCCCTTTTGTTGATTAATCAATCGGTGACGCTCAATTACGCGGACTAATTGGAAAAGTTGGAACGAGGAATTGACGAATTGGAAAAAGAAGAAATTTTTGACGTATCGTCGTCTCGAGCATAACTGTGCCGAGGAGGAGCGTGAAAATTTAATTGAACATCGTTGCAGAGCCAAACTTTACCTATATATATTTACACGTCCCCGGTGTATGTATGACGTACCATTTGATGTGCAGCGCAAATACAACGTAAGTATACGGAGCCGGATAACGGAGCGAAATTTTACGTTTCAGCCCAGTATACGTATATGTATGTATACTAACGTGTAGCAGTTGATCGCGAATTTATGTCCTCCTCAAAGAATTTCGCCGGTCGCGCCGACTCTCGGGGAGGAGGAGGACTTTCTTACACTTTAAGCGCCGGAGTTTACGACTTTCTATATCGGAACCCTCTCCTTTTTTTTTTTTTTTCCCCCTTTTTGCAGCCAACCGATTCGCGCGCACGCGACTCTTTTATCCGTACCGCCGCGCGTGAACATGTATACGTGTACACACATGCATAATAAATGAATCATCTTAAAGCTTGTTGACCGCATCCGCCGCCACTGACTACCTATATGGTACACTATGACGAATACACTGCACGTATCTAATGGTTTTTTTTTCCATCCAGTACCCAGAAGGAGGTCGTCTTTCTTTTCATTTTTCTTTATTCGACAAACTCTGTCCGAGAGGCGCTTTTATCGGTGTTTGATGATAGTTATTGAATGAAAGCGATGGCTTGCACGCACGTGGATCGATGACTATACAAGTATCAGCTGAAACGTCACATTTTTGCGAAACCTATTCCAACTAAGCTACCTTTCTTTGTTCCTGTTTTGAGTGTCTGATTATACGTGCGTTGTATATGTTTTTACTATGCAATTCATCGACGACAGTGATTTATCACTGGTTTATTGTACTTACACCTATATACCTTTTGTGCTCAAACAAATTGCTTTTATTTACCAATATGACCCATACCCGCGACAGAGAAAATATTGATTGTACACATTGTTGCAGATTGTATATATGTATATACTATCGATCCAAGGGTATTCATATACCTATACAAAACGGAGCGTTGCAACACTAAGAGAATAATTCGATAAGCGCGTCAAGTAAACCGATTTACCCGTTAGGTATATCAAAGCTGTTTGATCAACTCCATCGAATCAAAGATGCTTGAACTGTACATGGAATATAAAAAGAATTTATTATTAATACATCATCATCTTGTAACAAATTGAACACGTTTGAAAAATGGTTCAGTAGAGAGCTCGTGAAATAGTTGACGAACCATCGAATTGATCATTTTCATACTTCAAGATCGCGCTTGGATTCACAATGTGTATTTTTTACATCGTGGCAATGGAAATTGCCCCCCAAAGTGTAAAAATAATCTTCAACCATAAAATTTTAACGTCACCAGCGTCGGGGGAATAAAAGTGGAAAGAAAAAAAAAAATCCCCAAATTATCTATGAAGGTTTATGGAGTATGCAAACAACCGTGCGTGTAAAAAGATTTCATAAGAGATGTATACCAAACGCACACACACACGTCTTGCGTAAACAATATAACCGATCTCTACACGCATATATATATATATGGAGGTGTAAAACTGAGAGATCGCGGCGAGGAAAGTTTCTGTTATTTGATTTCTGATGTATATACTTACTTGCAATGTGCCAACCGACTATTTTCTCTCTCTCTGATATGGACATACGCGCGGACGGATTTATCCATATTATGGCGAAGAGAAAATTGTGTTGCTGTAAATATTGTTTCACCACTCGGAGAACATAATTATTATGAACAATGAAACGTTGATTTCGATCATAACATTGGAATTGGATGTCAAAAAAGAGAGATGTTTCTCAAAAACAAATTGAACCTTTACGCTATATGAAAAAGGTAGATCTGGTAGAGGTAGATATAGTTCAAGCGCACGCGCGAGGGAGAAAAAGAGAAAATTCTCGCGTATACATAATATATACGCTCAGGTATATACGTACACGCCTGCAAGCATGAAAAAATTTGACCGGATAATGCGGTGTGGCATATGTACACGTACTCCCAACAAACATGCCCGAGTATATGTATACATACGCGCGTATATATTATATACATGGTAAGACTGTAATGTGATGATTTTTCTTTATAGAACAATTGCTGATTAACGCTCGTGTACGAGGGGGCGTGAGAGAGTAACTGCCTCGCGGCGGTACGCGCAATGGGCCCGGAGGTGTACACTGTATGCGTGACCCTATTATTGTTATCACTATATGATGTTGGTCTTTTTGGTTTTTGTTTTTTTTTCCCCATCAATGCATGGCTACATATACAATATTATGTCTACTGCTTTCGCTTTTGATGAAACAATTTTGAATCTTTTGGGTGATTTTAACTTTATAACACTTATATTATGTCGTCAGATTAGTTTTATTTTTTTCTTCAGAATTCAAGAAATCCATTGTTTGCAATATGTCGCATTATTATTTTATCATACGTAAAAAGATGGAATAAAAGGTTAAAACATCGAGTTCTCGAAAACAAATTGCTTATCAGGGAAGGTAAGGGGGTATATAAAACAATTGTGTCGAATAAGTATAAATACACAGAACCAGGAAACAAAAATTGTTAACCACATCAGGATGTGCTCTCTATATGAATGAAAAATCTCGCATTGACACAAGCTTGAGACTCTATTTCATCGAAACGATGACGATAAATGGTTCGGAAGCAGTGCGGAAAAAAAAATAGGGGCGACTGTATAGGAAAAACCCAAGATGAAAAGGAAGCAGAAAAAGAGTCAGGGATGGTATATACAGGATAAAAAAAAATTAAAGCACGCGGCGATGGCAGCAGCCGTGAAAAATCGCGTTTACTAGAGTCGATGCGGGTTTTGGCTGACCAAATAATCTCACCCATAATACTTACAATATAAATATACCTACCGCTGATGTTTGGTCCACCGCGAGAGTCATTTATGTACAGTATTGGGTATATCTCTATAACAAACGTGTATATCTGCTGCTGACTCTCCCCGGACCACGTACATCCCGCAAAGCAGAGCGCCACGTGTATGTGTGTGGCATTATAATAATAATAATATGCGAGAATAGTAGTACAAGAGAGGCTGCAGAAACCGCGGGACTTTTCTAAGCTCACTCGTATCGCGGAAAAACCGGTCTACCTCACTCTCTCGCTGGCTCTCGCGGTCTTTGGTGTATGTGTTATACGTGTAGGTGTATACGTATGGTTAAAATTATCATCATTATACAGTTGGCGGCAATGAGAGAGCCGTCGCGCAGCGGAGTAAAAGCTGTTTGTGTGTGCATCGAGGGTATATTAATGTATGCGTACTCCATACTCTTATGGGTGAGGAGGGTGTCGTGGATCAGCAGCTAATTCCTCCCACAAGTATATTTATAACATGATCGCTTTATAGGTGATGGACAGGAAGCGGCCGATCGAACGTCGCTCGTATAATGTGTGCGCGCGAGAGAAGCAGTTAGGGCTGATGGACACTGGACACGCACGGGTATTACTTTTCGCCCCTACGTTACTTATTACACGGCCTGTGCCTTTTATTACAGAGCGCCGTTTTTTTTTTTTTTTTTTTTGTTCGCACTGCCATGGAGCCTTCTAGTTTGCATCAGGTATAAGTTTAGGGGAGCGAGCGGTGGATGGATTTAAATGGAATTTTTTTCGCTAGAGAGGGAGAGATAAATATTACAAATTTTAACGTTACTTGTTCGTGGCTCGTGCTCGATTGATTTTACAATGCTCGTTTGGAATTCAAATTTATTGGATGGAAAATTCAACCCTTCGAGGAGGAGTGTTTCGGTCAATCTGTGTACTCAACTACACATATTATGAACAATGCCGAGGGAGAGAGAGATCTATTGCTCCTTGCATATATCGTAACGAAATTGGAAAATTATAGAAAAACTATGAATATTACATTTAGTCTCACGGATCGTTCTGATGCAAGAAAATTAGGTCGACCCATTCATATATCGGGAGTTGCAAGCATCGTTTGCGTAAGTGTATACTTACTGCTTTGATTTCGAGATTCCGATTTTAAAAAGTGTAATTTATATCCAAAGATTACGAATACTATGGTTTTTTCTGTATTTTCTTGACCTCGTTAAGAGCCTCTCTTTGAGACTAAATAATATATCGTTGGCTTTTTTATCAACGTGACGCAAATTAAAGACATTTCTCACGAAAAAACATAAGTATATGAATCGCTTGAAAAAAAGTAAAAAAATTTTATACTTCCTTCTTAATGTGTGTATAGCTGGTAAAGTAAAGCTGACATTGACACAAACATCTCCTCAGGCCACGATTTTCCAAGAGCTAACGTCGTCGTCGTGTTTCAACTAGGCGCATATTAGATGACTTTAAAAAAAAAAGCTTACGATTTAATATTCAAAAATCCAGAGCTTCGGAGTCGCTACGAAAACCTTTGAAAATTCCATAGGACATGTTTGCTTATTACAAAAAATGACACTAGAGTACTTTTTAAATTAATAAAATTTACGCACATGCAGAGTATAAAAACTCTTTTTCTCAAATACACAGTAATAAATCTAGTCTACTTAAATTTTCAACAGAATCATAAACACGGTGAAATAAGCGTGATTATTTGTTTTCTCTCCTACTCTCCCGCTGTCTTTTATGTTATATTCTATGCTAAAAATATTTCTATATTTGAAACTAATTATTCACGTCATCGCGTCTCTCGGCGCCACTCTGGTGCTATATTTTCCCCACCCATTGGGGAAAAAAAAAGGTCTCTTGGTAGCAACAGCCACCGTGTGGAGATGCATATACGTAGGTTTTCGTGACTAATCTCGTGGACTTTTTTTTTTTTTCGTTCCCTCAACATAATTTTTTCAAAACCTGTGTTGCGCGCGTGTGCTGGACTGGCCGCTGGCACCCCGCCTACTTTCTTCCCAGAGTTGGTTTTAGCATAATAATCTTCATATTTCACCTCGGGAGATTAGAGCGAGCCTTACACGCTCCCTATATATACCTCCATCTCTCTTTCCCCCCGGGAGCACGCGCGATCGAGTGTCCGATACAAATAATTTTGTTGTTGTTGCGTAATAATAATCCATTTGTTTATCGGGCGTGAAAAAACAAACTCTGTATCTCTTATGCGAGAGGATTGATTGCTAAACGGTTGTTACGCGAGACCTGTGATTTTCTGTATATATTATCATCTGTGGTTTTCTATACGTTTCTTCTTGGCATATACCTATATGCTTACGTATACTGTTAATTGAAAGTCTGCTTTATGGTCAAGTAAATTTATATCACGAGCTTAATTGACCGAGCAGTTTTGGCAATAGTCGTAAAACTATAGTGGTCAATTTTATTAACTCTTTTTTTTTTTTTTTTTTTTTTTTTTTTTTTTTTTTTTTTTTTTTTTTTTTTTTTTTTTTTTTTTTTTTTCTATTATTTTTCAGCTAAATTTGTCGAAACGAGGACAAAAGATAACTAGATTCTTGTCAATTTGTCTTTCCTCCATTGCAATGATAAACAAAACTATAATAACAATACTCGGTTTAAATAATTTTCCAAATAAACTCTCCCAGCACGTAAAACTGCGTACACATGCACCGGTAAATTGAAATTTTAAAGCGCAATAAATTCGCAAATGACGCAAGAAATCCAACAAAAAAAAAAAAAAAAAAAAAAAAAAACTGAAAATTTCCTTCTAAAGTCTTGATATTCGAGGCACGTGATCCAACTCGCCACACGTAAAGTGTATGCATGTATTCATACTCGTGCAAACTTATTGCTCATTCAAAACGAGTAAACTGCAGCTCTCAAACTTTATTATTATTATGTACCTTTTTTTTTCTTTTTGGCCTTACACTGCATACTTTTTGCTTTCAGTGTAAGGCTGATTTTGTCACTAGTGGTTTACAGCGTAGCCATGCAGTTAAGTAGACATAACATAAGCTCAACGAAATTATTATGTTTTTATAAATAAACACGTAGGCAGGGACACGCAAATTACTCAATATAACACTACGAAGGGGCCTACGCAAACAATTTTTTGCGAAAAAAAAAAAAAAAAAAAGAAACTGCGCGAAAGACGAGAGTAATATAAGAAACAAACGAAACGAACAAAAGCGCAAGCAAGAGCCGCGAGCGCAACTAAGAAAGAGAGTAAAAAAAAAAAAAAAGAAAAAGGCTCGAGTGCCTCGGAGCTTGTGACTTTTCTCTCGGTCCACCCACACCCACGCGTATATTATATTATGAGAGCCATACGCAGCCAGCCTCCTCCTCTTTTCTTTCGCTCTGTACCCTACCCTGCACTCCTATACATGCCTCCGCGGTCACACATACGGATGAGAGGCGCGACACCTTATATATATATAACACATGGGCACACGAGAGCTGTTGTATATACGTGTATATTTACATTTATATGTGTGGAGCACGGAAATACTGGGTGACCCAAAAAAGAGAGAGCACCTCTCATCTCTGTACACTGCAAGCTTATCTCTTTCAAAGCAGGCACCGCCGGCTAAACGATAATATGCTTCATGAGTACTGCAAAGGGAGCGAGAGGGCCGGGATTTTTCGTTATTGGTTCCGGAAAACGGGGACGATCGAGAGTGCGAATAACAGTTTTTCTCGAATTTGAGGAAGACAAGAGAAGAAAAAAACAACAACAACTTGACAATGATAAGCTGCCGTTATATTGCTGTACACGTTGTGTAATCTCAGTAGCGGACGGGCGAGCGAGTGAAATTTGCGAGGAGGAAAAAAACAAAAAAATAACAAAAAAAAAACAAAACCCTCGAGCGGACAACGGTTGTTGTTACCGCTGCCGCGTAGCATAGGTATAACATGACATTGCGTTTGTACACGCGACTTGTGCACTCACGGCCTTGAGGGTAAGAAGTGTATATGGAAGTGACCGCTGGTGCCGTGACTTTTTTTTTCTCGCGCTGATGAATGAGAGATAAGAGAGAGAAGTAATGTGCGCCGGCTCGCGGTGTTTCCAGATTTTTGCGGACGCGATGATCGTTATGATTACACACATGACCGGTACATACGTATACATATACGTGCAGGGATGGTGAAACGCGCGGAAGTTGGGATTTTTTCGCACGAGGTGAAACTTTGTACTGCCACAGATATATACGTACGGTTATATCGGTGCGATGCTCCATGCGCCATTAGGTATATACACACATACCGCGGTGATTAGGCCTCGAATATTATTTTCGGAATTTAAGTGCCTACTCGATTGGGTTGACCTTGATGAATATCTATGTAGAACTGCAATGAATCAGTGAAAATCGGGTCACTGTGATATGTTTAGGTTGCGATATTGGTAAAGTCACTAAGCTGTTCAATGCCAAATTAGTTAATTTAAAAAAAAAAAATAAATAAAATAGTTGAGTCTTTAAGGTATAAGTGTGCAATTATGTAGAGAGTAGGTATATTCATGATAATCTGTCCTAATACGAACGTATAGGGTATAAATAAAGTAGTAACGTTCACGATAAAACAAAAATAGATTAATTCCAGTTGCCGCGCACCGCGACAAAGAGCAACCGAGAAAAGAAAATTAGGAGGTAAGTATATATGGGGACAAAGAGACGCATGCATCGCTAACAACTTTCGCAGGCAGTATATAATTATATATATAGGCTCGTTGTGGCAGCGGAGGTTGGTGGTGGTCCGACGACACTTTAACAACGCGCGAAACTTTGTTTCGACCTTCTTCACTTTGTACGGATTTCTTGAAGGGGGGGGGGGAAGTTAATCCAACGCTCGTTTGTCTTTTGTGGGTGAGTTGAGTGAACACCTTTGGTTAAAACTGCAGCGGTACTCGGCACGGAGAGACAAGGAAACGAGAAAACAGCAGTATGTGCGTAAGTGTTTTTTTTTTTTTTTTTCTCAGAGGGGGATTATAAAAGCTGCGAAGGGTGATGATGACGCTCGGTTAGTGTCTCGGTGAACATCAAGAACAAAGAAGAACTTTCAAGGAGAGTTCAGTTTTGTTTAATCTCTCGCGTAAAAATTAACAGTTTGACGGTACACGAAGAAGATAGCATCGTTTGAACGCGCGTCAATTTTGTTACGTAAGCTCGAAAATTTTGCGAAAGAGAAGAGAAAAAAAGGTACGGTCTTTCTATTTTATATACACGCAGCATATAATCCCATTTCCTCTCTCGTTTCGCCGAAAACGCGACGCGTTACGTGACGTGTCTATGTGTACAAGGTAGGTGTAGGAGAAGGGGGGGTGGGGGTTGTATCAGCGACTACAAGAGGAGGAGGAGGAGGCGCGAAAATTTATGTTTCCAAAATGCAAATCTACCTACACGCCACCTTCGCGATCCCAGCGTGAAAATTACACCGGACTTTCACGCCGCCAACACACACACACCCGACCTATTCTACCACCTATATATATATGTATGTGTTTTTTTTCTACCAGCACACCTCGTAATCTCGTTTTGCCCATACGTATAACTACTACACGGATAGACCGCTCCTTCCGCGAAAGCCTCGAAAATCAGCATAAAAATCGCGACATTTCCACACACTTGGCGGGCCGGCAAGTTCCCAGAGAGCGCGGCTAGAGATAACAAACTTGAAAGATCCGTCGAGCTCCGCGGCTTATCCTTCGCGTGAAGAAATAAAACACGCTCGTGTACATATATATACACTTATACAAATAAGTAACGAGTTAAATCGCTCGATCGACGTCTATAAGGACAATGTACCCTGTATTATAACCTTTGCATGTATATATATATATTATTATTGTCGGTCGATTGCTAATCACCGCACGTGACGTATATGTATATGGATTTGTGGGGATTTTCTATATAACTACCCTGTACCTATATATATACGTGTTGCGGCAGCGAATCCGAAACTGGGCCGCGGCGTGCGACTTTTTGAGATCTGTTGCATACATACATGTATATATTATATACCTACAGCGAAATAACGAGGCCACGCGTCTATTACTCCTCTCGTCGTCTCTGCGTATCGGCTTTTAGCATCTCTCTCTCTCTCTTCCGAGCTTACATATTTATGTATACATATGAGCTTACTTATAAGTGGATCTCCACACATACACGCAATTTGTGCACACATAGGCGCCATGAGCCGCAGATAAATTCAATTTGAATTCCAGGGTAGAAATTTTTCGACTTGGCGTAACCGACTCTCGATGAGCCGCGAAAAAGGCGATGGGTGTGCTAAATTTTTATATGTATACATACTTCCAACGAATGTCGTATATGTACTGATATGATGGTACACACACAACATTTGCATGTACGAATTTTCGAATTGGCGATTGGCTCTTTCTCTTCTGGTGGCGATGCGAAATTTCCATCCAGTATAACTGTGGCTTCGTGATTATCGTTTTCTCCTGTTACAAGTGGATGAGGGTTCATAGACGTATACTATATACATAATATATTGTAACGCGGTTCATACGAGGAGAGCGCGCTGATAGATAGTATACGGCGTATACCTTTGCGCGATTATGGGTGTACTTGTCGGAGAGGGAAATTGAACGATTTCGCATTTTTTTCTTCTGATTTTGCAGGCGAGGGAAGGAAGAAAAAAAAAACAAACAAACGACACGGCCAATATTTGCGCACTCCGGTCATTTTATTTGTATGAATTATTAAAAACTCAAAACCCGGCGCACGTGAGAGAGAAAAAAATAGTCTGTCTTTTCTCCTCTCGTATACACACACATGTACATATAGGATAATCCAAGAGAGGATCAGAGGAGGCGCTATGTAGCTCGCGGTCGCGCGCAAAGAAGAAGACGCACTCGAGTGAGAGAGAGGGAACACCCAAGAGGGAAGGGAAGAAAGAAAGAAAGAGTCCCGCATGACGTATAAGTATACATCTCTAGAGGCAGGCAGCGATGGACTAAGCTCACGGCCACTATCGCATATATATGTACACGCGTATACACGCACATTATTATATCCGCACTGGATTTCTGCGAAGAGCAAAAATGGCGCGGAAAGCCGGCTCTGCGGAGGGAAGTAAAAAAGGATAGCTGCTGTTGATACTTACTGCTCTGCAACCGATGTGCAGTGCAAAGGGTCGCCAGGATGCACTCGAGACGGTAAAAAATCAGAGATTGACACGAGAGCGAGTGGTCGCGGTGGTGTGAAACACGAGGAAGCAGGATAATTTCGCGCTCTCGATTTGATAAGAACGAACGAGAGAAAAAGTGTGTACGCGTGGGCTGTAGTATGGCACTAAGCAATGGTGAATGAAAAAAAAAAAAAAATAAACAATAATAATAATAGTAAATGTGCTGAAATTCGCGATCCTTGATTTTTCTTTCTTTTTTTTTTCTTCGTTTGCGTGCTTTTTTGAGGACGATGATTTCGTATGCGCGAACGGTACCGCGTGCACGCGCGTATAATATGCAACTCCGCTTGTATATATACATATAATATGTATTATATACACACCGGTTGGGTTATTTTTGGATAAACGCACGCGTGTATGTCCTGGAACGGGGAAAGGGAGAAGGAGGACACGCGCAAAGGCGTCAGCTTTTAAAACTTTCGGGCAGCTTTTCTTTTTCTCTCGTTTGTTTTTTAATGCATCGATTTTCGTGTGGTGAAAGTGGGAGGGAGAGAGAAGTGTTAACTTTGTTTCGATGGGACATGGAGCTTGAAAGATATGCTTTTAGGGTTTCCGTGAAGCTTTTCATTTTTTTTTTTTTGTTTGTTTTTTTTTCTGTCACTCCAACCATATTATTTTTGGTAAGCACAGTTTAGAGTCTCTAAAACATCATTCGGTGCGTGTGTACGTACACTCTACCCCATTCAGATGGAGCTTTTTTTTTTTAAAGCTGTAGCACCGGTCACAATATGTATACGAGCCCATAGGGCTAATTAAATCAAAAGCGAAACTGTTTATGTATATGTATACATACCCAATAACTCCTGCACACACCAGAAAAGCTCATGAAAAAGCTCCTTGTGAGAAACCGAGGGAAAGAGCAATCAATGACGAGGAAACACAAAAAATTGCTCACAGCGACTGTACCCATATACACTTAGGCATCCAAACGATTTGTATATAGGCGCGGAGAACGATAGTTCCGAGTATTGTACATATATACACGGGGCGCCAGGATGTGTTTTTCTCTTCTCTCTCTTTCTCGGTCCGCAGCGATGGGGCCCTGAAAATCGCGAGCCACCCATCTATATATCTCTCCCACGTACCCTCGCGTACCGAGAGCTCCCATGCATGCTTTATGTATAATAAAAAAAAGAAAAAAAAAAAGAGCAAACGCATGCACGCGCGCGTGGCTCTTCTTTTCTCGTATAATGTGCCTATACAGTACAATCTAGCGTACACATTAGCTCCGGCTTCGTGGAAGCTCTTCTCTTGGCTTTTTTTTTCTTTTTTCTCTCTTGCTCGCTCTCCCATCAGCGTATAAGTTTGGCGCGACGACGACGGGTTGCCTTATAAGCGTATATACCCACAACCCCAAGCACTCGACGAGGGGAGATCAGCCTCGTGCATGTATGCGTGCACTTCAGATACCGATCGGGACGCGCCCCGGACTCGATCGCGCTCGTGATGCTGTTGTATCGGAACTGCTTTTTTTTTTAAATCTTCAATTTTTCATTGTCATACGGAGTGTTGGTTTTACGAGAGATATTATGACGTACGTCTATATATACATTATGTCGCCCGATGGAGCTTTTTTGCAATTGTACGAATAGCCACGGGAGCAGCGTAAATTATGATATTTCGATCAATAATTGTGCGAAAACAATAATATTACAGCCAATCAGCGAGAGAGCAAATTTATTGTGCACATTATGGAAATGTGTGTGTACCTACCTATTATTTTACACACGCGCGGGCGCGTCGACTCGTGATTTTCATGCATACGTGCCATACAATGTTTTTCATCTGTAACAATCAAGTGAGAGGCATATGCACGCAACAAACAAACGTCTTACATGTACACCCACTTTGATCTCGAACAATAATTAATCATCACTTTATATATATATATACACAGTTGTGCATTTTACGCTAACGTTTATCGTATAATGTGGGTGCAGAGAGCAAGTACATTGTGTTACAGGCAGTACAGTTATTGTTGTTTTTCATTTTCTAATTGCTTCGTGAGCTAAACGTGGGTTTGTGTGTATGTACATTGCCTGTACAGGTATATACTACAAGAATATACACTTACGGTTAAACCAATCAGCAGCTAAAACATTACGGTCTTGGGAACAATTCCCGCACTCTCTTTCTCTCTTGCAATATTGTGTATTTATGAAATGTGATCGGTTCTACGCGTCCGCTAGCTCGGTTTACTATATATGTAAATATACGTACATGTCGAGCTGTTTCAACAACGACGGCATCGTCATCCGAGCTTTCACGAGTTGCGTGTCACAAAATGTGACGAAGAAAAATTAATCAATTAATTAGACGATGATGGACTGCATGTATATCAAATAGAGTGGCTAATGTGGTTTTTTTTTTCCCAATACAAGTGTACAATTTACAGAATGAGAAAAAGCTCGTGCATGAAACAAACGTACCTATATATTATAACAGGAGTTAAGATTCGAGCATCTCAGATTTCGAGTATTAAGCGTATATATACATACATATCATATACAAACACGTGTATAAATATGATAGCTACTGTGTTGTGGCTACAGTAATAATAATACCTAGTGATCGTCAGTCACGAGTGTTGTACGAAACAATTGCACACTCGTGTACCGAGCTCCCTTGTTCGGAGAAAAAAAAAAAAAAAAAAAAAGCTTGGCACCCGTGATGAACTCGGCTCATATATTAGTTTCTCTCTGCACTTTGGGCACACCAAAAGACCCAAGTCTACACACCTCCGCAACCCTCTTATCTATACAGGGAAGGGAGACCGGAGGAGGGAAAAAAAGTAGGTATAGAGAGAGAGAGAGAGAAGCAGTTGTGCAACAATCAAGTGCATCATACTTTGCTCTGGTCGCCCTGCACATCACAATATACATACAGCTTGGTCATAGTTAGTATACCTACCTCGGAGCACATTTGTACACACGCGACCGCCACACGCGGATGCACTTGCTTTACCATAAGCACATATTACACCTAGCACGTACTTAACACCATCCCCCCCCCCTCTCCCACCCAATAACAAACGAAAACGACCCTGTGGGCAAACAAGGGAAGGAATAAAAATAGACAAAACTATATATACGCTTAGGTATATAGGTACGATAGAGTAAGCTTCAGATATCCCCTGCTTCTTTTTTTTTTTTGTCATCGTCCCGCTGTACGCACGCGCCTCGCACTTATCTCCCCTCCGGTGGAGGGAAAAAAAGTAAGTAGAAGAGCTCTCCCTTCTTCCGTATTCATCCTTTTGTGACACAGAACCCACGTCTGTATACATCAGCGCGTGCATATACTACGTACGTGATAATGATAAAAATAAGAGAGAGAGAGAGAGAGAGAGAGCACACAAGTGCAGCGCGCATATATAATATCAGTATAGGTACGAGATGCGCACACACGCCGTTAGGGCTGCGTCCGTGTGTACACGTACATAATACATAGATTTGCTTATCTTTCCTCCTACGTTTCCACATAAATATATATTACGTTGTGCATTTTGTATATGTATATATAATATTATATATATATATATATATATGTGTGTGTGTGTGTGTGTGTGTGTNGTTAATGAAAGGCCCATTTCCCTGCACGATGATGTAGCGTCGCGTTGATTGCAATTATTGTTTCCTTGTCTGTCCGTTGGACGTAGAGGTGTCTCGTCTACAATTATTGTTTCGGGCGTCAAAATTAGTACCTATACTCGTTACGACCGGAGTCTAACGATAATTAAATAAGACGTTGATTCGAGGAGAGACAGTACCCAAGTCTACTGTATGTTACATATATATATATATGTACCTTAGGTGAGCAAGAAGGAAGAAAGGTGATAAAGGACGGGAAGAAGAAAGAGAAAATATATGATGACGATGAGGGAGAGAGAGCACGGCCGCGCCGAGAGAGTAAGTACTTATAATAGCTGGTGCTGCTGCTGGTGGTTAGGTGCAGACGGTGACGACGACGATATTATGGCGCCTCCTCCTATCCCCCTCTCTCTGTGCTTTTATATGTATAGGTACACACGTATAATATAATATGTGTATATCCTGCAATGTAAACAAAAGCTCCCGAGTTTGTATACGTACGTAATTTACTGCTACGACGGCGCGCCTAAAGGAAGCTTGCGACGTGTGGGTTTATAAGGAGAAGGAAGAATCACTTGGGAGGCCGTTGTCCTGAACTCCCCCTCTCTCTCTCTCTCTTTCATGTACCAACGACACTTTTATTTGCATGGGCTGCTTTTGCATGTACCTATACTATACTCAATACCAATGGGACATATGGCGAGAAAATTGGAGCTTTTGCTTGCACCGTACGTATCTGGTGTGGGCGTGAGAATACCTATATGTATATTATACTCTCAGTCGTTTGGTGAATGAAAGCATGTGTAATGTAAGAAATTGATGCGGTATACGTGGAAAAAGATATCGAGCTCAGGAGTGAGCATGAAAAACAAAAAGGCCGATGATTTCGCAACTTCAATGAGAGGTCCACTTGGGGACAAATGCAGGAGATCTACGACGAATATTGTGAAAAGCGCAAAATTTCACCAGGTGTACCGACACGCGCTCTGTCGTTGTACGTGTGTGTAGGTATACGCGTATACAAACCGTAAAGAGGACGCAGTCGGCGGTATTGAAGGAAGAAATTAACCGCGAGGCGTTGGGGTGAGACGCGTCTTTTTTATCTCTCGCGCGAGGAAAAGAAGCGCACGCGGATAGAGCAAGTTGGCGGGGAAAAAGACGATGCTTTTCCCGGGCACTTGAATACACGTGCAGATGAGTGAGAGCAAAAGAGCAGAGGTGCTGGAAAAGAAAAAAAAAAGAAAAAAAAGCTCAAGGCGCCGCTTGTTGGTGTACTTACTTTATATATACCGGCGATGACGATGCCGACGTCGTTTAGTGGATAGAATACATAAGTACTTTTATACATAGTATACACACGCAACAACCCTTTAAGTATCTATTTTTTTTAGCGGGTGTATACATATCACACCAAAGTTCCGAGGTTTATGCACCAGAGAAAGAACAAAGAGTCTACACTTGTATGGAGAAATTCGTTTCACTCGCATTGGAATGAAAAAAAAAAAAAACTTTAGCACACCACAGTCCTAAACCCCAGAAGCAATCAATTGGGGGGATCATCGAATAAACGACCAAAATCGCATCGAGGCGCGAAAAAATTCGCCGTACAAAAATCACTGTACATTTTGAGGGGTATTTTTTTAAATTTTGGGTATAGCATTGAATAGGTATTGCTTTTGTCGCGCGTGAGTCGTACGTCCGCTTTGTACGAGCTTTGATTGAGAAATTTGTTTCGTGTGTACACGAAACAGGTTTGGGTTATTTGGGTCATCGTGAACACTGCGGCGATACTTGTATAGACAAACAGGGCCAGCCAAATTGAAAAAAAAACTTGCGCGCTGTTTTCTTCGTATTTTCACTCGGAAGAAAAAGAAAACAAAAAACAAGAATCGCGTGAGCCGCGGATTATATATTTTCACGACTTTGGGAATGCGAGGCTTATGAAACGCATACAAACACCGACGAGAACACCGACGTACATATTGACTTATCGCTATTCTTATCATCGCCGTACTCTTATCCACCGCGAAGGAAAGTGTCTTTCGAAAGTGACGGAAGATTTTTTCCCTTTTTTTTTTGTTGTAAAACATTCGTATCTGTAATTCATAAACACAGTTGCACACCACCGCACGGCTAAAAATGAAATAGCGTTTTCTCGATTGAGCAACAACAACAGAGACTGATTATTTTAGTATGAGACTAAAATGTGGATGGGAGGGAAAAAAGAAAAAAAAAAAAAAAATGACTGCAGCAAAGTGATTGGGAGTGAAACAAGCCACACCGTGCGCGCATTATAAAATATTCATGAACGGAGACTCTCGGTTCTCCGAGGCGCCCACAATGACAGGAAGTGCACGCAGGCCCTACCGCACTTTGGAAACGGTCTCTGTGTACACACACGCGCACCCAAAGACTTTGGCGGATTACTAAATAAAAAGAAGGAAAAAAAAAAAGTACGTCTCTTTCTCTTCTTCAAAGAGTCGTCGGAGGACTTAATTTCGTCGGTCTTCCGGTTATACGAACAATCTCAAAGGCCCTCTATAATGTATATGTAAGCGAAGAGGCGAGGGACACGTTCAAAACAAAAAAACGCATAGGAGACGTACTGCACGTGTCAGCGCCCACTTTCATTGTACCTATACGCGAATGCTGTTGCGTCGAATTATTTTTATCATCACTATTATTATGAATAAAGACAGTGTCCGTGTTGTTTTCGCTGTTAATGAAAGGCCCATTTCCCTGCACGATGATGTAGCGTCGCGTTGATTGCAATTATTGTTTCCTTGTCTGTCCGTTGGACGTAGAGGTGTCTCGTCTACAATTATTGTTTCGGGCGTCAAAATTAGTACCTATACTCGTTACGACCGGAGTCTAACGATAATTAAATAAGACGTTGATTCGAGGAGAGACAGTACCCAAGTCTACTGTATGTTACACATTTTTCATTAAATGTTATTTTGCGACAATCACTCGTGATTATTGATCGTTTCGGTGATGCTTATCACCGCACCGCATAAAAAAAGCACAGGATATTGATTCCGATTATCATCGGTTGACTGATAAATACATTTTTTTCATCGCCACACACTGATATATATATAGATACGCGTTGAAAGAAAAAGAAACGAGATACTATAAAAATACATATTAACTTTTTCTATCCAATCGCAAAGATCTCAAAGCGTACAATAGCTATGTAATATCGCACAAGTCACGCGTATACGTCTTTCTTCGTCACCTATAGCTACACACACACGACTACTTGCACAGACCGCTTGATCAAATTACAGGCTTTCATTCCCTCGGATCTATATTTTTCAGGGGTGCAATGAAAGAGGGAGGCCAACCACCACCCCCTCCAACCCCAATCTCATTCTTCATTATAATAGCGTAACGCGTGCACTTACACATATAAATATTGATTTTATTATATATATATATATATATATGTATGCACGTGCGGATCTATAATGTGTAGATGGAGGAGAGTGCGGTATACGGTGTGCAGTGTATACAGTATAAGTATACTGCACCAGACCAGCCCCATCGGTCGCTGACCCACTCTCTCCCTCTCTCGCGTATGTATCTCGCTCGCAGAACTAGTTACATCTGCTAGCCGAGTCCCATATAAATATACAGCATCCCCCTACTTATGTGGCATGTGTATACATGTATATATAGGTATTTCCCCTCGTATAATATTACCGCGTGCATTGCTATATATTATAAGTTTAGAGAGTCGGTTGTGGTTGTCGAAAAAAAAATTAATAATAATAATAGTATACATCATACGTATGACGATCTAAAAGTTAGTTTTTTCAAGGAAAAAAAGTATGCTCTTAATCATGATGCGATTTGCCAAACATCGCGGTACAATATATGCGTGTGTATTGTACAGGGAGTATAGAGGGGTCGTGCAGGGGGGTAGTTGTAGCTCGACTCTTGGGCACGCGGGGTCACGACAATATAATATGAGATGTAAGTACCGCAGCGGCGAGGCCAAGTCATGGAGCGGCAGACACAATTGCACGCCTGACCTTTTGAACCATAGCTGCTACAGGGCTAGTAATAGCTAGAGGGTATAATATATATACTTACACTGCAGGCAGTATAATAGAGCTCGATATAAGGGCGCTCTTCTTTTTTTTTTTTTTTTTTTTTTTTTTTCGGTTGGATAAATTTGGCTCGGGATTCAACTGCACGTATCTTGGCCTCGACTTGTAGAATATAAAGACCTTGCTTTGTCATGCCAAGTATATTATGTACCGATATGTACTTTGTTTTATCATTTCTTTTGATTTTTCGTCGGTTCTTTCATTTGAATTTTTTAGCGAAAGAAGGAACACGACAAACTGTTAGTTTAGCGAATTTTGCCATCAGCTATATAAACATGTGTATTTCCAAAAGACAATCGATAGTACTTGCAAATAAAGAAAAGGAAAAAATGATTTTCAAGGCTAGTGATGTGTGGGTACGATATTTACTTCGCAAACAGAGTATACGTCTCTTCCAGTCCCTTTACATGCGAAACTCGTTTTCACGTACAATTTTGCACAAGCACATATTATATACCGCGTATACACGTACGTAAATGTAGGTAAGAACAAGTTTTGTATGAATATTGTCTGTATGTTGATAAGTAGATAATACTACTTCACTCTTCTCTCTCCTAGTATATGTAAAGACAGAATGAAATAATATAACACTGGAATGTACAAAAGCTCGTTATTACCATGACGGTTTAATGACCTCAACCACAGTGAAGAAAAAGGACAACACATACTATAATGTATATTTTTTCTCACCTCATCCTTGTGCATGCAAGTAAGGAACATTAAAAAAAAAAAAAAAAAAAATACGTTATCGATACTTTGGTGACGCTAGTTTGTGTATGAATGTGGAATCAGTTATGGGATGCAAGTGCTTATTAAAAAATTTTTGATAAAAAATCACGTTGACGTCGACAAAACTTTGCGTAATTACTTTCCAAAAACTGTCAACTCTCACTTTCGCCATGCATCTGACCCTCCAACCGTGCGGTCGCGGTCTTGATTAACGCACGCGGAGCCGGAGCATATAATATAAAAAAAAAACACGCACCTGTACCTACATAAGTAGGTGTACTAAAAAAAGAAAACAAATGACAAGTGGTTATTGCGTATACTTCACCCCCCGATTATTTTACTCATATTTAAAGGTGTAAGTATCCCTACATGGATAAATAATTTCATGCATCTCTGATGAAAATATAATGACCGATAAGGTTACAATGCAAACTACTACGCACTGTACAGCGTTCCTATGTAATATGTTATCAGCGTTTGGTACTTGTATAAGTATATATCTACTTGGTAAACAAAAGTTGTATCAAGTTGTGTGTGACGCGTCCTGAGGAGGACAAACAAAACAAACACGCTTGACACATAAAAGCAGTATGCTCTGGTGCCTTCCTATCGCAGCGCGAGATAACGATAACAACGCACTTGGGCACAACAGTGCTTTTATACATGCCATGCACACTGCAGAAGAAAGAAACGTAAACGTGTAAACAAATAGAAGGCAAGAGTCGACTGAAGGTTTACCACCTATATTAGTACGATGTGTAGGTACACGAAAGATCAACAATATTACAAAATGCCAAAAGGACTCACCGATAAAGTCCTCCCAGCTGATGGAACCGTCCGAGTCGACGGCAGCCTCGCTCATCCTCGCCTCGTCGTCCTCGCTCTTTTTCCTGCCCCGGCAAGGAGGCAGCTCGGGCAGACGATGATGGTGTACAGCACCACCGCCACCATCGGCTCGCTCCAGCCGGCTGCTGCAGCTGAGCTGGTGCTGCTGCTCATCTCTCATCTTCTCTCCCGCTCATGCCCCCTTTTTTCTCTCCTCCTCGACGCTGTTTATCCCGTATAAGCGGTATTATACGAGGTATTATAGGTAGGTAGGCTCTATATACTATACTGAGGAGGTAATAATTTTTGCACACGTTTGGTTTGTTGTCACTTGTTGTATGCTTGTTCACTTTTCTTTGTGCAAGTGGATAATATATGTTATATACTTTATCACGTACCACTTATGAGTTGACGCGCGCGTGCTCGTAAGTAATTAAATCCTTATTGTCAGAAATGGAAAACAACGACGAGAGCCCTTGTAGTTCTCGTAAAAAAAAAACACACGAGACTCCGCCGCTCACGTCGACCGGAACGCACTGCATACACACATGGACTGGGCTCGACTGGCGGGCGGCGGGCGGCGATCGAGCTTGCCGGCTGGTTACTGATGTGGTGTGGTGTGGCTGGGTGTTACCCCCACCATCGCCCATCTCCAAAGCTCTGCTCCCGTTTTCGCCGAATGGATACTTATTTATAAATATATCTAAGTAGGGAAAAAATGTTATTATTCAGTAAGTATTGTGTATTCAAGTGTAGACTTATGAATTTTGTTTAAAACAGTAGGTCATCAAAGTAGACAACAGTTGCACATCTCAAAAGTTTGAGGAACTTTTTGTTGTTTGAATTATTTATTGACTCAACAAGACTCATCGAATAATTCAGTTGTGTTTTGTTATTAAATATTTTACACTCGCGTAACTCTGCCTAAAGAAGTTTGAAATCGACCAAAGTTGTAATTTTCCCTCAAATATGAATAAAACAAAAAAAATGATAAATCACGGATGAAAAATTCCTCATAACTTGATCATCCATGTTAACGCAGCTTTTTGTCCGAATATAATTATATTGTTATATCCAACTCAACAAGTCTCATACGAAATGTCTTTTAATGCAATTCATTCTATTTACATATGTGTTTTCGACTTCTTACCAGCTTCTACAGAAAATTTGTATTGACAACTTTTTCAAACGACCCTCATCGCCCCCTATAAATTGTTGTTTTCACTCATACCAAGAAAATAATCAAAGACGCGTGTAAAAAAAAAAAAAAAGTATTTTAATGTATTTTTAAACCACCTGCGACGTATAAATTTTCGTACAATTCGTACCGACTGTCCAGTGATGGTCAAGCAGCAACGTACGTTTTTCGAGCAGCGAGGGAACAAAAACTCGGATGCGCTCGACGCTCCCGCCACTTGTCACTCGATACACCAACCAAATACACACGTATACACCTATGTATGCGATATAATAATCGTGTATACGTTACACCTGATGCTGGTTTATTTTTTCTTCTTTTTCTACCTTGCAACCATTACTCGGGTGTTTGTTTTTTTAATTGTTCGGATCGCGTTTCCTTCCTGCATAATGCCAAGGGATATACATATATATATATATGTACACCCGTGTCCACTCCGTGGATTTGTTGCGGTAATTGGTACAGTATGTATATAGACAAAAAAGAAAATCAACTTACAGGTAAGTACTTACTTTGAGAAATATCAATGGTAAAAAAAAAAAAAGCGAAAGCGTGAGAAAAAAATTATTTTTTTATTCCCTCCTGGAATCGCGCGTACGAAAGTCATGCAAAGTGGGGATTATTTTGATTTCAATTTCGGAAAGGATGATGGAGGTGGTGTGCGAGGTTTATACCCACCGATAAACAAATCGTGCACCTAGTGTATACACTTACGTTTTAACGCGTAACTATGATAATGATAATGTACGCGCGTGTACGTGTACCTATACATAAATCACACCAACTGCTTATTATAATAATACGTTCAAGTATATATGTATACGCACATCTCTCTCGTCTTTTGAGTGTATTGGCTCGATTATATTTTTTTGGGCGTAATGAAGGGAAAGTGATTTACTCACGCCCGCGTCAGGTGAGTGTGAGAATATTGACCAACTGTAAACGTTAATAGCGTATAGGTATATAAATAGGTATGTACCAGTATTATTTACGTATATTTATACAGGCTATCAGGAGCATTGTATGGACTTTTTGCGTGCACACCACAGTTACGCGGTAAAGTGAGCTCCAAAGTCCGGTAATACTAAACTGCACTGGTTTTTTGGCCAATAAAAGTATATATACGTATACCTATGTACACCTCTTTCTCTCTCTCAAGGGTATATACATAGTGTTATACTTACGGGAATTTCAGTTGATTTCGCCATTTTTTTTTTTTTTTTTTTTTTTTCAATTCATTAGGGTACAGTACAAAGAGCGGATGGTCGTTTTGTGGCAGACGCTGTAGTTTTTTAAAATACGTTTTCTGGTTTAGAAGGTATACAGATCGATGTAAATATTAATATCTTACTGTACACTTGCGGAAAAGAAGTTTTATTGCATGCAATTTCATCTTTTACAAGTGAGTACTTACTGTTCATGAATTTAAACTTGAGTCTCCCCAAAGTCAGAGAGCAGTAGTAATTTGTGGGATACGCAAAATTAAAAAACTATTGGGTCCTCTGAAAAAAGAAAAAAAAAAAAAAAAAAAAGAGTTTCCCAATATATATGTAGGTATAACGCGTAATATGAGCTTGTACATATTTATATTTACGGTCCTGTGTGAACGAGAACGCAATGAATGAACGAACGTGTAGTATAAAAGCGAATGAATGACTCTTCTATGTGTGTCGTGAGCGCGTGTTGATTTCACGACGTTTGAGGATAGCATATATTATATGTATATATGTATATATGGGGAGGGACACACCCGCGTTGATGCGGAGTTTCGGAGCAAGTGCTTTTTTTCGCTTCAACGAAGCGCCTGATAATTATTACATCGCGCGCATGTACTTAACGCGTACAACCGAAGCACCGTAAATACATATACAATCAAAGATTTTTCTTCAAAGTTATATCGATGGTTAAAGCATACACAAAATTAACATCTTACTTGGGTACGGAGCCAACCATCGGTGAATCCAAACGGAAAAAAATTAAATCGCCCCCCTGCACTATACAATTGTATCCCGTATGTATATACCCCTTCATCCACACGAGCATCGATCCGGGGGCCCCATCCTAATTTTCATATGATAAAACGAGCCATAAATTTCGTCGCGCTCTCCGACTCCCAAGCATATAATTCGCGTGTCCGGTGCGAGGGACACGTACACTTGTCCGGCAGAAATTTTTAAACGAAAAAAATTAAAAATAAATAAAGGAAGGGCGCGGTATCGCATGCGAAACGTACGTGGGGGAGCTGCAACCACTGCCGGCGGGCTTCCAATGTTATTATTATTATCATCCGACGCGGAGAAATGAATGGAGACATACAGACACCAACACTCTCTCGGCATCGACACTTTTCAGGAATACATAAAAGTATATGGGTACAATATTACAGAAGGTCATCTCGCTCCCTTACTCTCTCGTGCATTTTTTTTTTCTTCAAATCGGCGAGCACACAATTTATTGTTTTGCATTTATTGTTGAAGTGTCTTTAACATGTACAGAGTTTTTAATTTTCAAGCTTCGTTCTTCGTTGCATCGTAGCGTGCTGTCTTTTGGGTATTTCGTTTTTCTGTCGGCTCGGACTTTCGTAGTCGAATGATTTTGATGATAGATCGCTGCTTTCGTACGATTACAATGTACCTAGTTGTGGAATGAAAACTGAAAATTACCGTTGGCACGACTATGGAGGCGTGTATCGGTTCATGTGTGGGGTAAAAGGTAAAGGAGGATAACGACGACGGAGAGTGGGTAAAATGAAGAAAGACTAGTTTTACTTTAAATGCACATCGTGAGTCTATATTTTTGTAGTACAATATGGACATATTACATTTTATATAAGCGATTAAGATTAAAATGTACAAAAGAACCCTACAACTTTTACGATATTAGTCTTCATTATCAAATATTTTTATCTAATCAATAAACAAAGATCTATAATAATTTTTCTCTATACCATGATTTATTTTTTTTCCGCGCCTTTCACATTAAAAGCGATTATTCTCTCGTTAAAAACTCAAGATTGATTATTTATTTGCACAGTAAGCGTCGGCTCCTTGGCGACTTTCATACTTACTTTTCATATTTTTATATAAACGTGTCAGTGGCACAGGTACGTTCAACTTAACGATTAATATATTATTATCACAAATTAATCGTGAAAAAACTTTGCAACTATTCACTTCATATTTACAATTAACCTTCGTTTGCTCAAAGAAAACGTTGAAACCTTTGCACTTAAATACGAAGAATTTGACGGTTTCACCGAGACTTAGGATAGTTGATTTTTCAATTTCGGATAAATTTTTATAAACAGTGGCTTATAATGTAATACATATAAAAAAAAAAAAAAAAAAAAGGTAAAGTAATAGTGGCCGTGCTATTATTATATTATTCTCGACTCTATGACTATGACCTCTTGCCATATCAATACGCATATACAAAGTTTTAACAAAATATTAAAAATCTAAATGACATCGAAAAAAAGGAATTAAAAGTATAAGATAAAAATTGATTCCGTCTTAACAAGATTAGCTTTTAATTTAAACATGAGCCAAGTGTAATTAATTAAAAAAAATGATAATGAAAAGATTTAGAGAAAATAAGTATGTAAAAATTAGAATAATGGTGAAGTAATAGATGGTCGATCGAGGAGATGTTTTAATTACCAAAGCTACATAACTAGTAGCGTTGGCAAAGGCAGTCTTACGAAAAAGTGGCGAGATATGTACCAGTATTATTTACGTATATTTATACAGGCTATCAGGAGCATTGTATGGACTTTTTGCGTGCACACCACAGTTACGCGGTAAAGTGAGCTCCAAAGTCCGGTAATACTAAACTGCACTGGTTTTTTGGCCAATAAAAGTNATACGTTTAAGCTGCGCAACACGAGAACGCGTTAGGATTAGAAATATTTTTCGACTCCTGTTGTTTACCACTACTAGGTCTCTTTCCTAAAACAAAAATAATAGTTGAAATTGCGTTTGAATAAAAATTAAAAATAATTTATTACACTAATACATACGTTTAAGCTGCGCAACACGAGAACGCGTTAGTCTTTTGGTTTCATTGACATTATTGTCAAGCTGCTCCTGATTCTTTTTTCGTAACAGAGCTACCTCTTCCATAGCTGGTGTCATCCACTTTGCTTTAAGTTCATTACTATGACCGTAACAAAAAAAACAAAAAAAAGACAAAGGGAAATTCACATGATTATATTACTCGTATGTTTGAATTCCATTCTCACAAGCAAAACGATAAAGAAAACCCATGTTAGAGAGGAGGAGATAAAAAGAAAGACAACACTCACTCGGAAGACTTGGAGTTCGTTCGCTGTCTCACCAAACCAGTTTGTCGCTCCTTCATTCGCTGCAATACGGCGAGCATGGCGTAGGTGGGGAGTGTCGGGGGCGGCGGCGACGGCGGCGGAGTGAGCGGTGACGAGGGTGGCTGTGCACTGATCTTTGCCAGCCTGTCTGGGTGACGGGCCAACACCTCCTCCCATCTAAAGTCATCGATCTCCTTGTCCTGTTCAACTGACGACGGAGTATTTCGCGTGATTCGAATCTGAAAGGACACAAACAACTTTTATTTATGCTTTCATGATTGGATCATAGTAAATGATGATTCTATAGGACAGATGTATAATTTACACTTGATGAATTTCTCTATGATTACCAATCACATGAGCAAAACATATACGTACTTCACGATTTAGGGGTTTACAGGGTTTTCGCTCTCGTAGATTAGGTCTGTTATTTCTTTTCTCGATAGCTGCGGAATTTTCATTTGCAAAAGACTTTCTTTTACCGAAAAGACTTTCAAAACTCATATCTTGTCTGAACAAGCTTCGCAGATACGCATAGTCTGGTTCAGATTCGAATTTAAGATTGGTAATGTATTTCATGTAATTCGTTATATTTTCTGTAATGAAAACACCAGGGTTTTAAAATACGAATGTAAAAAAAATTTACGATTGAGTCAGGTGCAATATTATTACCTGGTGGCTTTTTGTCCTGGAAACATGCTTTCATGAAAGAATCTACATCCAATAAGTAGTTTTCTTTCTTGTCATGAATTTCATCTGGGTTTGCGGATGGAGATAGTCCCCCATTGTCATCTTCCCATGGTAGCTTTCCACATAACCATTGAAGTAGATTATACCCTAATGTTTCCAAGTCTCCTCTTCTTGAGTGTGCTAAAAACGAGAAAAGTTGTGATCAATTTTAGATAAAAATACAATTACTTAGTTTTATTTGAATCGCTACTACTTACTGCCGTGATGAGCGTCACGAGATGTAAACTCCAATGTTCCCTCGTGAGCTCGTCTTTCATCGTGAAAAAATGGTTTGTGTGCACCATTACTGGTACGGAATCTGTAAGCTAAACCATAATCAACGAGGAATGCTCTTGTTTTTTCAAGTTCAGAGCTATAATCGTAATTTTTTTTCAACAAAATATTTGATCCTTTCACATCAGAATGAGCATAACCTTTACTATGAATGTACTCCAATGCATACAACTAAAAAATAAAAAAGGTTGACAATTAATACAAAGCTCATTTATATTTTCAATTCAGTTAGACAATAAATTTTTGCTTACCATTTGAACAGCTAAACTATTGATAAGCTTTTTAGATAATTTTCGGCCGTTTGAAATAAAAAGTTTTCCTACATCTTGTCCATAACGGGGTATAACTAAAAATCGATACCGTTCATTCTTATAGATATGAGAACCTGATCCTTCGTAACTTGGTATGCCAACTTGACGCAAATTTTGTATTTTACACCATTCGTCAACTGTAAATAAATTCAAATTTTGTTTATTACTCCCATGTATATTAATTAAACTTTTTGTCCAACCAAAGACTTACTCATTTGTTTTCTTGCGGCTCTGATGTAAAAATTCATTTCAACAAATAATGGTCCATTATTATGTGGCTCAATTTTAATGACATATTTAGTATTTTGACCAACTGATTTATGAATATCATTTGATGCTAGAATAGTTTAAAAAATAATTAACCTGTTGTCCAAAACCATAACATCTAATCGTACTTACCAAGATAAACATCTCCAAAACCTCCACAACCTATTGAATTACCTAATCTCCATAAGTTTCCTGTTATATCTGTTAAAATTTCTCCCGCTGGAAGACGGGATGGCAAACGACAGCCTAATGCCGCAACTCTCTTCAGAGGGAACTCCTCAGCTCTTCTTGGTGCCATATTATATCTTTTTGGTTACAATAAATTATCTGCAACAACAATTTAGATTGGGATATTAATTTAACTGTAAGAATAATATTTACTGGACAAATCCAACAGAAAATAAGTTTACCAAAATAATATGAATAAATATGCATTTACAAAAGTATTAATGCGGAGTGCATGTATTTTTAGACGTGATTCATCAATAGAAACATTCATGAGATAAAAACACTAATGACTCTCAGTGCTGCAATGTACGTTTTTTGTAAAAAAGTTTACCTGATGCCGTTATATCAAAAATAAAAACTGCTATAAAACATAGTTAAAAATTGTTTAAACTAATCAAAACAAATTCTGACCAAGTCAGATTTCGGCCAACCTATGGATGCACATAAAAATAAAACAAAAAGCAGACGATCAACGTATAATTGCCTGTATATCAAATCTTCATAAATTGTATATACAGGTAGCATACATGTATGTATATATACAAATATGTATCTATGTATATACAAACAATGCACCAAATGACAAATTTCACTTGGCTCTGCAACAATTAACAAATAACTCAACCATCACAAGCAGTATCTCGTCGGAATCATCGAGAACCTGTGAACTTTTTTGTCGGACGGACACCGCCAGTAGAGTCATAAACTCAGTTCACTGGCTTTCACAAGTGGTGGACAGAAAAAGGTGTGCGACAATTAGGCCTCGAGGGTAGACTCTTTCATTGGTCCAAAATACAAAAAATACGTAAATTCTAGCATCAAAATCGTCCTCAAGCAAATACCACGCGCAGCAGAGCCAAAATAATCCCACTCGCTCAGACACGAGCACGAATATCTCGAACAAGTTAGCAAGAATTTGGAGCAAAGAGCCAAGCACTCAGTACTTTCTTGGCACACCAGCCAACACGGTTGCCCTTGAAAATAAGAAAATTTCAATCAATTGACTTACCTTAATGAAAAATCACAAACATAACTTTATCACCGTTCAACCAAATTTTTTCCAACAACTCGGGTACTGTACTCGCACTGAAATTTCTGGCTAAAGCTGGAGCTCCTTCCTTGACACGGCCAACTTGCTTTCTGCCATTTTCTCTCGCATGTCTTTATTATACGTGTATAGTGTGTTATACGTATGCTTACAGCTTAAATACATACACACATATATGTAGGTAAGGTATTCTTCTCGTAGTCTCTCTCTCTCGTTCTCAACTTCTCAGGTTCTCATTCTCACTTCTCACTTCTCACTTTTAGTATTTTACTATACATACTACATACACTATACAGTTATATACTATATACCTATCTCTTTCTCTGGCTGTCACACACACACACACTTCTGAGAAAAAAAAATCCGTTTGTAAAAAGACGCCGATCAGCTGCTTATAAATAATATGTAGAATGGTGCCTCTATACGTATACACTTGCTGCGTAAGTGTGTGTATGTCATATAGTATTGTGACGTACAGTATGATACTGTCAGTATCTAGATCTAGAGCCTTTGTAAGTTCGCGGCGCGAACTTCGCGCCCAAGACTCACTTCTCACGGCGCATGAGCAGCGGATACAGAGAACAGAGTTACAGATTACAGAGAGTAATAGAGTATGAAGTATATATGAGGACTCCATGATACGCAGCCTGAGGGGGTGTGTTCCAGTAACGCTCTCCGGCAACTTACCGACAACTTAATTATGTCTTACGATATCTTGCGTCATGTTTAAGTTGTCGGAGAGCGCTACTGGAACACACGGTGGAACACACGGATGATCACCTTTCGGCGGCGGGCCCGAGCGTTATCAGCTCTCCCGCTCTCTCTCTCTCTCTCCAATCAGCCTCCGAACATATCCTATGGAGCTATTCACATAGACATTTTTTGCTTATTTCATTGTGAATGTTGATATTGAGAAGCTATTCACGTAGACATTTTTTGCTTATTTCATTGTGAACGTTCATATTGAAAAGGGGGTTCCACTGTTCCGCTAAACTCAAAGTGAGTGAACAGACTGAACAGACCTATACCGCTTTTTCCATCAGGCAACAAAGCCTATAAGTATGGTCGCAACTATGTTGACTGACAGAGAACACAGTATAGGTCTGTTCAGTCTGTTTACTCAATTTGAGTTTAGCGGAACAGTGGAACCCCTTTTTCAATATGAAGGTTCACAATGAAATAAGCAAAAAATGTCTATGTGAATAGCTCTTTTATCGCGTGAATAAAATTGGACAAGTTTTTTGAATGATAACGTAACTATCCGTCCATGAAAAAATATTTTTTTTACATTTGCACACGAATGAATTTGAAAATTTATTTCGTGAGAGAAAAAAATTTTTCAAATTCAATTAAGTATATAAAAAATGTTTATATTTAATTTATCTTCCGGTTTCGACCAAACCTTATGACAATTTGTACTTTAAGGGTGCGATCACATGGTATGAAAGAGAGATTTTGAAGCCCTAATTCGTAAAATGTGGCCCAATGAAACTTATTTGGTGAATTAAAACAAATCATATTTTTCAAATAATTATAATTTTGAAACACCATAACTTGAAACGGTAATATTAATTGGGGTAAAATCACAGTAATTCATTCAGATATATTATGTAGGTCGATTTTCGAAAGAATATAATCCCTGTTGTTTGGCAATAACGGAAAGAAATTTCGTGAATCGGTCCATATTATAAAGATGTGTATTTTAATGTTTAAGAATAAAAAGTTTCGCTGTCAAAAATTGAAGAACCAAAAAACATTTGAAATCGAGCGCAGAAACAACGAGCCGGCAGTGGACAATAATTTTTCTCTGAAGCGACACGGCAGCAGCACTGTCTTGAATTAATACATTTTTGTCCTTCAATTTTTTAATTTTCACTACTTACTTAATAATATCATGAGTGAGTGTAGCGGCGTATAAGTTTAGTATACAGTACGCTGTGCGTTATTGTAAAAAAAAAGTGTCTGTAATTTTCTTATATTGCGCCTAAAGTCGTACATAGCAGACAAAAAGTCGCCATCGTATTACGAAGCTGCAGTGTGCAAGAAGAGAAACCATCTGCGAGACCAGCTAGCTGTCCACCACACCTAAAATTATGGTGCACACAAGAAATTCGTCTTGATTGAAGATTAACTATAGCAACTCGTTGTGATAATTAAGAAGAGAGAAGGTGGATAACAAACAAGAAAAGAATAATATGTGCGTGACGTGTTAGACAAGGATAAAATCACATCACACACGCAATCACGCATCGTATTAGCTGCGAGGCGGTGCAAGCCTGGTCGTCTGCCCCCCCTAAAAACTCAACCCCTCGTCCACACACACACACTCTGCTTAGCCATGGCTAAAGTTCCTTGATCCGTGCTAACGAAAGCAGAGTAAGTGTTTTACAAAGATCCATAGTGTACAAAAGATGCTGTAAAAAAGAAAAATCGCGGCACAAGCAAGCCCAAATGTGTTAGTTATATTTTACGGACGCGATAATGCCATTTACACGCGAGTGCTCATTCTCTAGAGTCAAGAGGTTTTGGTGGTTAGGTTCCGTGTGATTTTGATTTGCGTGCCTCGAAAGTGCCTCTTCTTCCTCCTCAAGCAATAATACAACAGTGAAAAAATTTCCAATCCTTAGGATCTTTGGTTTTTTGGCATTGCTTGGCACCCACATTCATTTTGCAGGTTATTCGTTCATATCGTTTTTCTACTAAGTACCATAAAAGTCGGAGCAACGAGCACACGCCGTCTACTCCCCCTCTCGGGATGGCTTGTTTTTTTTTTTTTCACTTCTTTTTTCTTCTTTTTTACATATTCTAGTTGATCAAATCGTTGCTTACCTACTCTGCCCATTTATTGGTATTATAATCATTGTTGTTATCGTGAATCAGGTTGTGTATATGACACATCTGTTTCGTTTCTCTCTTACAGCCAATTTGTTTGTCTGCGATGAATGACTTCACAGGCTGGGTCAACCAAATTTAAGTTAAGTATTATTTTCAGGTGGACATTTTCAGTTGGATACCGTCAAAGTGTGTATCTAGCAAAATGTCGTACCCTGGACAGACCCCGTTGATTCCCCGTGAGATTCCCCGTGAGATTCCAAGTATGCCGCTCATGCCATATATGATGGGTGCTCCACCACCCATGTTGGGAGGCATGATGCCAATGCCTCATGTGAGTCCAGTCTTGATTTTATTACTAAAAATGTTTAAGCAACAAATTGTATTTATATATTATTTTTTACTACTCAACCAAGAAATTATATTTCAGAATTGTATCATTAGATTTTATTTATGTGTTCATTTATGTTAATCATGTGCTGTATACAATAATTTAGGCCTTTTTGTTTGAGATTCTTTTATTTCCTATTGATACGTCTTACTGACCAACAACTGTAAATTATCACCATTGATCAAATAGTACGACCACTAAAAGTTATTTTATTTTCATATTACGATAGTTTCCTCATGTATTTGAAAACGTAAGTTCTACAAATATTTTTATTAATACTTAATTATTACAGTTATCTGTAACTGTAATTGATACTGCATAGATTGATGACATTTGAAAATCTATTGGTGCCCTATTTCATTTTTAGATGGTACCCACACCAGTATCGGCAATGCAAACTTCTGCACCAGCTGTTAGATACAACAACCAGAAACCCCCACCACAGCCACAACTACCACCCCAACCACCAAAGACAGAACCACCAAAGCCTGTAGTGAAGAGAGAAAGAGAGACAGGTCCACCAGTCACTGTTTTTGTTGGTAATATTATGGATCGTGCTCCTGATAATATGATCAGGCAAATACTTGGTGCTTGTGGTCATGTTATGAATTGGAAAAGAGTGCAAGCTTTTGGATTTTGTGAATATGCTGGCCCAGATGCAGGCTTGCGAGCTATCCGAATATTGCATGACATGGAAATTGGGAATAAAAAACTAGTAGTCAAAGTTGATGCAAAAACAAAAGTTATATTGGATCAGTTCAAAGGTATGTACCAGATTTATTTCACAATTTCACGACTTATTTGGTAATTAATGTTACGCAATAAAACAAACGATGAACAATTTTAATGTCACCTAAACCTCATTGAATAACAACTTTGTCAGCTGAAAAAAGAAAAAAACTGAAAGGAGGATCATCTCCTTTGCAAGATGAGACACAAAGTGAGCCTGCTGAGTCTGATGATAATGATGATTACATGGATGATACAATGAAAGCCATAGATAATGAAGCAGTCACGCGAATCCAGCTAATCATAAGTGAACACCTAACTGGCCTAGAAACAATTACGAACAATGCAGGTTTGTCTTTCAAAACGTAAAAATACTGAAATGCTGAAATAAATCGAAATCATTAACAAAATCATATGAATCGTCAGATGAGCCTGTAAAAACAGTGGTGATGCCTAAAATGCTGAACTTGGATGACGCCGAGATCGAAGAAAGTAAGCGTGACCTTATCACTCGGGAAATCGGAAAGTTTCGAGAAGTAATGAAGGTAATGATTGTTTACAATGCCTTAATATAAGCTCTTGCATCAAAATTTCGAAACGGTGGTTGATAACTGGGTAGTTGGAATGTTAGGCAGGGGTGGGAGGGACAAGTTGCTTGTTCTATTTTACGATAAAGCTACGAAAATCAACGAGAATCCAGCCGAGAGGAGGGACGCTCAAACTCGCTTCGTTTGTTTTTATTTCGTTTTAAGAATCGCTCTAAGGAGGTAGTCAGAATAGTCGCACTACCAAAAGGTAGAGCTCTGTTTGACTAAAATTTTTCAGCTGCGTTAATGGTTAATCATCTATTAATTATTTGTAAGCTTAAAAATGGCATGAATTACTTACATGTACAAAAATGGATAGTATAAGAAGCAAGAGAGCCTCACTAGGCAAACACACAAACTTTTACTTCTTCTTATCAACGACACGGAGAGCGTTCAGTTGTTCTTTATTTTGTGTAAACAGCCAGTGTTGCTCGGCCTTCTCACACGATCAGACATGTACGTAGTACCATAGGTGCTTTCATCCAGCGCCCCTCGGCACTGCCAGCAGCCCACGTGATACCGTGAGTAAAAATCACCAAAATGAACAAAAAATTGATCAACAATGAACAACAAAACCGGCAAAGCAAAGCCAATGAAAAAAAAAAAAAAGTTTCTCGTGTAAAGGCTGCCCATTCATTTTGTTGCATTAAGAAACTTTTGTCCTATCTCCACTTAAGAGATGCACACAGCACATTTCTAAATACTTGCATTTCTGTGAACATTTTATTTCTATATAACCTAATGAATCTTAATGAGTAATATTTAATCAGTTTACTACTTAACACTTTATATTTTTTTTAATTTTGTTTGCATTGAATTTTTAGATGAAAAAATATTGCACTGTTAAATTGGTTGTTTTAAGAAAATAAAATTCCAAAAACCAAAAATTTGTAATTAACTTGAGCAAACAATTGAAAAAAAAAGTTATTCTTTTACTTAAATTTCCGGTTTTAAGAATGATTTGTTAAGGTATTTCAGTTTTCCAATGTTAAGCCATATTGAATGAAGCATTACAATATTTTTCCAACCATGTTAAAGCAAATTTTAAATTAAATGTTCGTGCCTGCATGCTGAGACATTTCATCTGTTTTAACTCCCTTAGACTTGCTCGACAATTTTCAGTTGCCATATAATTCTCTAGTTTAATTCAGTGCTGAATATAAAAGGAAAAAAAAAAAAAAAAAAAAAAAAAAAAAAAAAAAAAAAATGCTAAGTAATAGTGGCCGTGCTATTATTATATTATTCTCGACTCTATGACTATGACCTCTTGCCATATCAATACGCATATNAAAAAAAAGAGGAAGTAGAAAAGGACTTTAAACATTTAGAGATTGGTTGAGGTTTGTGAAGTTTATTAAGGAAACTCGTCGTTCAAACAGAGAGAAAATTGTGCTTTTGATATTCAACAGCTGTCGCTGGTTTTTGGCTGAGATCAAAACACAAGCTGCGGGAAACAATCTCGCACACAAGCTGAGAGAGAGAAAAAGTATCAATCAGGAAGAAAAAGAGAGAAAGTGAAAAGTGAGAGATTGTGCGGGTTTGTCTTGTGCACTCGCACTTGAAAAAAAAAAATTGTTTAAAAATGTGGAGTGCAACGAGATCTATCTGTCTATTGGAGAACCATGACCAAACAAATTCGACTGTGCGTGACGACTTCGTCCTGCAATAAATATCGGTATATTAACGAAACACTTCATACTAATATACTACTTATCGATTATAATTATATTATCTGATATAAATAATAGGCTTAGACGAAAGTTATTATTTTATAGTTTGTAAGATTACATTACGCGTTCAATGTGTGTGAGACGACGGGGCATAAGAGGTGCGTTCGCGTGTTGTGAGTACATGCGTGCAGCCCAACGCCCACGTCGCTCTCCTCATGTTTACTTTTCTATTTACATACAGTACTCATAGTCTGTAGCAATTTTTACATTTCTCTTATTTTGTATATAATTGCTTTAGATCATAAGTCTTAGACGTAAGTTTTAGTTATTAGTTTTAAAAAAAACAATAAAACCACCTTTTGAGGAAATCTTGTTTCTCTTTCTTCCTCTCGTTCTATATAAAGGCTCCCAGAGTACCCTGAACAACGGCCAACCTATATATCGACAGGTTCTTCAAAGTTGTGAGTAAGAAAATGAAGACTGCGAAAACGAAGATAATATTTATTTATAAAATAAACACATATATTTATTCACATATTATGCTCAATATGAATTTTTTCAAGTCAGTAGTTTTAACACAATAGAGAGAAAAAAATAATACAAAATTAACTGTTAAAGATGCATACAATTCCATACGAGGTATCTTTCGATTTCTTACTTTAATTAGCAAAATCATCTCGTATGGAATAGTTTGGCACCATTTATGACTGCTGACTGGAAATACTGACATAGATCACTGAATGCCTTTTTTTCCAATTTATTGGCATTTAACTGTATGCTATAATTTTTTTTTTTTTTCCTAAATTGAAAAGATAAAATTCAATTGAATTCATTTTACGTTTTTCTATCTTTTTTTTTTTTTTTAATTTGTCTTCTCTGTCGTTTTTTACAAACAGCAAGCTCGATCTTATGTACCATTGAAAAAAAAAAAAACTCGTTTAAAAAAATAATTAAAATTTTGTCTTCATTTTTGTATTTTTTAGAAACAAGAAGAGGAGAAGGCCCAGGTGAAAAAGAAGCGAGAGAAAGAAGAGGAGGAGCGCGAAAAGCGAGAAAAAGAACGCAGAGATCGCAACAAGGACGATGATGCCAAACACGATGATGCAGACGGTGAAATTTCCAGTCCGCATCGAAGTAGAGGTGACAGCACCGACAGCAGTCGCAGGCACAGGCGCCGAAGCAAGTCAAGGTTGGTTGTCTCTTAGAGGATCGTCGTATCGATACATGTTACAATAATAATTAACGCTTGTTTCGCTTAAATCGAATCCAGATCTAGAGAAAGAGATCGAGACAGGGATCGTAGGGAGAGGAGCGAGCGAGGCGAGTCGCGACACCGGGATCGAGATCGGGATCGGGATCGAGAGCGTGAGCGGGAGCGCGATCGAGCCGAGCGGGAGCGCAGCGAGCGTGAAAAGGAGCGAGAACGAGAGCGCGAAAGAGAACGCGAACGAGAACGTGAACGGGACAGAGAGCGAGATCGAGAACGAGAGATTCGTGAGCGCGAACGTGAAAGAGAGCGGGAACGGGAGCGCGAAGAAGCACGCAAATCTGACCGCGAGGTCTTGCGCGAGCTCGAGGAGGAGGAGGAATCCAAGGAGAGAAAGAAGAACGAGAGGCGGGCCCGCGAAAAGGATGCTGCCTACCAGGAACGGCTAAGAGCTTGGGAAGCTCGCGAGCGACGCAAGCAAAAGGAATACGAAAAGGAGAATGACAAGAAACGAGCGAAGCGCGAGGCCAAGGAGCGTGAAGCCAAGAGACTCAAGGAGTTCCTCGAGGATTATGACGATGAGCGTGACGATGCCAAGTTTTACAAGGGCAAGGAGCTTGCGCGTAGACTCGAGGAACGAGCCGTCGAGGCCGAAGCTGACTCTAGAGACCGGTGTGCCGAACGCCAGGAGCTCCAGAGACTCAGAGAGAAGCTTTACGCTGATTCGAGTTATGCCGATCCCGCTGCTGAATTTGAAAGGGTGAGTTTTGTCGTTGTCCACGTTTTTTACGTCGAAAGGTTTGGAATGACTAATGAATCCTGTAAAAAAAAATTTTTTTCTTGTGCAGCTAAAGGCGGAGCGAGAAGAACAATACAAACCAAAACCGGTGATAACGATCATCGACGAGGAAGACGATAAACCAGTGTCGCGGCACAAGGAAAAGATCGTGCAGGAGATGCCGCCGATCGAAACCGAGCCAATTGACAGTGATAGCGACGATGGGGTGCACTACGATAATGGAGTTGTGGCGGCGCCACCGCCACCGCCTTTGGAGATCTCCCGGACGCCGCCACGGCCCCATCATCACCATCATCGTAGACATCACCGGCACCATCACCGCGAGCCTGTAGAAGAGCTGGCACCGGATAATATTCAGCACATCGATCTTGAGCGTGAGAGTCTCGTAAAGGAAAAAATAAGGAATGTCTCGCCGCCGATGATCAGATCGACCACACCTCCGCCAGCGCCTCACATGCAGCAACACCACATCCAACCTTTGCACCACGATGAGGACTCGAGAACCTCGCTCGTTAGTGAGCCCGACAAAGTTAGTGGTAGCAACTTTGTGCCATTTGCTATGGCTCTCGGTAGCTCGAGAGATCATGCGGTTGGTAACAAGACTCCAGCGAGTCCCAGTACGATACCAAACGCTCAGAATCCGAGCCAAACCAAAAAAAAGAATCGCATTGATGTCAAAGACGTTTTCAATAACGATGACGATGATGATAGCACGAGTAATTCTAAAAAGCGAAAACTTGTACCTATTGGTAATTCTTGCATTGAATACGTTATCTTTAAACAAAGTAATAAAAGTAATTGATTTATCGAAATAATTATTTACAGATTATGGGGAGGAAAAGAAGAAAAAATCTGAAGAATCCTCTAAGAATTCTAAAGAGGAAAATTCAAAATCGCAAGAAGAAAAGAAAAAACACATTAAATCTCTCATTGACAAAATTCCGACGGATAAAAATGCGCTCTTTGGATATCAGTTGGATTGGGCTATTATTGACAATGTGAGGGTCTTTTAACTTTTAAGTAAAATTTAAATTTTCACGTGATCAAGAAATTATTTCTTTTATTTGTTATTTTTAGTCCTTAATGGAAAAGAGAATACGTCCTTGGATAAATAAAAAGATTATTGAATATATTGGTGAACCAGAGCCAACGCTTGTAGATTTTATTTGTAGTAAAGTAATGGCTGGAAGTTCGCCTCAAGGCATCCTCGACGATGTACAAATGGTAAGTGATTTTTATTATTAATATTACATTATTTATGATAAAAACTAAGCAAATTTTTTATTTCTGAATTTTAGGTTCTTGATGAGGAAGCCGAAGTATTTGTTGTGAAAATGTGGAGGTTACTCATTTATGAAGTTGAAGCAAAGAAAATGGGTTTAGTGAAGTGAGCAATTGAACTTTCTATAAAGGACTCAAATAAATTAAGGTTGAAATCATGACTAATTTCAAAGACAATCTCTTTGAAGGTTTCTTCTCTTTCTTTGAGTCATACACTTAGGTATTTTGTTTAAGTTTAAAACATACGATACTTTATAGTAAATCCGAAATTGTAATGATAAAAGACGTGTGAAAGACATTTACAAGCTAGAGCTAACAAGCATGTGAATGATGCAAAGAACAATTTTTAAAATTGTTACCTTATACAAAGTAAAATTCTTGTTGATTTGTAATTTGTACCAAAAATACAAGATACTTGGAATGAAATTTTTGGTAACTACCAATTAGAAAATAAAACGCGCCTACAAACATTATGGTTTTGTTATGGCAAATGAATCAATGACGAATTATTCCCTCGGTTTTATCCTTTTATTTTCAATTAAATCACGTTTGTTCATCATGTTTAGTTTTCTCCTCCCTCAATGTGTACATTTAATAATGTGTATTATTATTGTACAATAAGTAAATCTACTTTTATGCACCCTAGTTTTTGATATTGAGAAATGACTAATCAACATTGTAATTGACCCATGGTGGCTTCAACTCGAATTAATTGAGGAATTGTTTACTCGTACGTATGAAATAATTCAATCGATTTTTTATTGAAAAGTGAGTATAATAGCTTTATGGCTAATCTCTTCATTTTTAATAAAAATTTCATTAAATGTACATTAAATTATATATGTTAATATCAAATCGCTATAAAAATATTGTTCATATTGCAGTAAATATAATGAAAAAAAAATACAATAAACATTTTATTAAAAATATTGAGAGTTTATCAATCTAAACCTTATTTCATTTGACAATTGTTTCAACAACGTACAAAAATAATTCTAAAAAAAGATGTCTTCTAAATGTTGAATGTGTTTTTACAAGAATTGACAGTTGACCACATGACAAAAATACACCCCTTAATAATATTACACTTACGGGCGAGAGAAAGTGACACACAAGCGTGAAAAAAAAAGAGGAGTAAGTAAAGAGTAATATATAAAGGGGATGAGACCATGAGACTCATGAGAGAAAGAGAGAGAGAGAGGCAGAGCCAGTAGGCCAGACAGTACACCTCCAACCTCCAACCGAACAGTTTACTCGCTGGCTCTCTCGCAAGAGTCGCACGTACCTACTTACTCTCGGCTCTCGGCTCGGACGCCGGCTGTAGTTCTGTACCTATATAACCGCTAAACTAAACACACGCGGACATACCCGCCGCTTTCTCACATATAAGTATATCAGTTGTGAGGGAAAAATGGCGGATGCAGCAAGCGTAGTCGCCGGTACGCCCGAAACGAGTCCGATGAAAAAGACGAAGCTCAACCTCCAGGAAAATGACAACAACGGCAGCTCGGCTATCGAGGCCGGCAAACTCCAGGAGGACAGCGTCCACATGACCAAGCAACTCAGCTTGTCGAACTTCAAGATGACCCGCGTACTCAATGTCAACAGTATGCGCAAGCAAATATTCGTCGAGGGTCGGTTCACGAGCTATGAGAGTCCCGCTGTAGTCATCCTCGAAAAAAAAATCTTCCCCGAGGACGAGATATTCCTCAATCGAGGCTTCTTCAACGAAGGCACGATCGTAAGGAAGACCTTCAGTAACGACGTCTACGGCAACTACGAGTGCTTTCCCACGCGAGAACACAATGGTATTTTAGTTTAATTTTAATTATATTAAAAATTATATCTGATTACTTATGCTGTATTTTGTGTCATTTGGACTAACGTCCAGAACTCCAAAATTTTCGGAGCTTGTCGTTCTATTCTTCTTTTGTTGTTTTCTTTTCTACATTTGGTGATGTGTGAGATGTGAGCCACACACTTGCTGCGCGTTTCTTACTTACTTGGTTTTCATAAAATGTTGAGAAACAAGCAATTTTGTACTCAAATTATTTTTTCGTAGTTTAGTTAGCAGAAAAAGCAATCGTCAAAAGTAAGATTTTGGTGGTTTTTAATTTTTTCTTTTATGTGTTTGATTTTAACACTATGACCATCAAGAAGTATATTATCTTTTTTTTTGTCTCTAGTGAACAAAAATTAGTGCCATTACATCGAGTTATTCATTGGTTCAAGCTTTTCATGTTTAAGTATTTATCTGTAAATTATGCTGATCAGTTCTTCACTTTTCCAAGACATATCCATAGTGGGTCTGTAATGTTTATTTTGAAATTCTACCTGATTGTTTTGTTGCATAGGTCTCAACATCACCATTATCCATCCAGCAACTCAAAAACACATCGATAAGTTTATAAGAAAAGAATTGTACATGGTTAATGAAACTTATGAAACTTATGAAAATATCACCAAACCTTTTTTGGAGGCTAACAACTTCTCCCTACAGGTATAGATACCATGTTTTATTTTTAATTTTATAATTCATACTTTGATGATGTGTACAAAATACTTTTGTTTTAGTGGGTGGATAACATCCTAGCCCACAAGGCAGAGTTTGAAAAAATTATTTACGAAGACAGTGATCCAGACAATGGTTTTATAATGTTGCCAGATTTGAAGTGGGACGGTTCTGTACCTACTTTAAGTATATTAGTACTAGCACGAAAAAGAATCAAATCCCTCAGAGAATTGAATGACACTCACCTACCACTTTTAAAGAATATTCGAGACTCTGGAGCTGATATCATTTTCAACAAGTACAAACTTCCATCTTCTCAGTTGAGGATGTATCTCCATTACCAACCATCGTACTATCATTTACATGTGCATTTCTCATATTTAATGTTTGAAGCAGCAGGTTTGTTCATACCACCTTTTATTTATAAATAGTGATATTTTCAGTAAAACATTTTAATTCATTGTCCAATTTATTTTTTTAAAGGTATTTATTGCGAAAAAGCTCATTTACTTTCATCTGTCATTAGTAATATAGAAATGGTACCAGACTACTATCAAAAGGCTGTATTATCTTTCATTGTCAAGGAAGACGATCCATTGTGTAAAGAGTATCAAGAAAAAGGTGTGTTAACTGTGATTGAAAGTAAAAAAGGGCAAATAAATTGAAAAAAAAACTTGTACATTAGGAAAAATATTTTTATCTTTAAATTAACTAAAATTTTGCATTGACGAAAGGCTCTTCTGTTTTATAATACATACCAAATACATTGTAATGAGAACAAGTTTTTCATACTAACAAAATCGTTTGAGACGTTTCAACTTATTACAATACTTAATGTATATTGTAAAATTTATTAAACAATGAAATGTTCAATTTTTGGACAAATGTATTTAATAAATTGTTCAATTTAAAAAACACCTTAGTCAAAAGTATTGACAATCACAGTCTTGTAGCATAGCTGTACCTTCTATGGCAAAATTGTGCACTTGATTAAATTTATCGTCAAAGCCTTAATATTTTAAAAACACAAAGTTTTATAAAGCATTCAAAAAAAAAACTTGATTAAAAATTGTTGCGATTCACAAAGTAGGCATGTCATACACAGTACATCACACAAAATCATTACGTTGCATTTATCAATATTTAATTAAAATTAATATGATTATACTCTCACTTTATGCGATTGTGTGCTGTATATACTTTTATAAAATATGTAATATTAGTTATAAATGAATCGATGAATTAAAGTAAAAAATAGTTATCAAACTATACCGAACGATTGTACAACCACACTATTAAAATACAAGGAACGCTTGAAGTCGTCGTAATATAGACAATACTAGAATCACTGCAATATCTTACACACTGGACTTTTCAGTCGCTTTCGTTTCTTTTCTTATTTGACTTGAGGTACATGTATACTCATCTTTTTAGAGACAGCCCTTTAAATGACTAGTTGATTTTTTTTTAACAGGATTGACGCTCATGCGTCGCCGTTATTTTGTATCTATACGATTCAATAATAAAAATTACAAAAAGTTTATCAAGTTCATTGTACAAAATGACAGTTACTTACCTCATGTTTTTACTTTAGTACTCGATTTTGCAAATCCGTTTCGTGCTTTCATACTTCTCGGATGACTGTTACTTCTTCCTTTGAATTTATCAAACATCACGTCATCAGAGTCGGAATCCGATTCTGACAAAACCATTTTGTGTCTTGAAACTATGAAAAAATACATACTTAAAAACTTCTATTTCTAAATTCATGCATGCAGAGTAATTAAAGTTCTATTTACATGCAGTTGTACTTTCATCAGGTTCTGGCTGTAACAAAGAGTAACGAGCCGGTTTCTTTTTTGGCCGCAAGATCCGACGTTTTCCGTGGCATATTCTTTTACAAAAGCAAATCAGCCCCCAAATAAGTCCGATCCAACAAATAGCCAATGAAAGTAGGGCTATGATCACGTATAAAATACTCCAGTCTGTAGAATTATAGCTGTTTAGTTCTTGCAATGAGACAAATGTTCCGAAAAATTTCTAATGTAATAACTACATACCGCAGTTGGATTCGCCGTCTCTCAAGTAAACCTGTATAAGATTTTGCATCCAAAAAACTTCACACAAACATTGTCTTGTTTCCTGATCACACGTGCCATGTCCTATTTACCAAAAGCACAAGTGATAAAAAATGATATTAGTAGCAACAATGAGAAAAATAGTAAACGAAAAATTACCTGAACAATTGTTTTGACAGACAACTGTTTCGACATTTGTTACCGACAACTGCAATAAACCAGAATCTTGTCTGAGCTTTTCTTTCAATTTACTGACTACTTCCGGTCCTGGCATGGACTTCCCATCCTTCAGCTTAACAAAAAATGTCAAAATGACTTTGCCAGAATGGGCGTCTGCTCTTAAATTGCGGATAACAATCGAACTTTCTTCTCTAATTAACATTTCCAACTTAACAATCAACGAAATTTTTTGCGACTCCCTTAATAAATGAGCGTCGATATTCAATTTTAGTTCAACTAAATTGTACAACTGCGCATCTGAAAACGGTAAAATTGAGTTTGATTTTTTTTTTTTTTTTTTCAAAATTCATATTAAAAAAAGTAATTGGAAGACTTTTACCAGGCTTGACGATTATAGACACAGAGTCTTCGCTACTCAATCCCTGATCATCGCTAACTTTTAATTTGAAAATGTAACGACCCGGAATAACATTCGAAACCTGAATAAATACATCTTTTTATTGAAGATTTAACAAAACTTTAAATTGTGATTTTTACCATAAGAATCGGTGATTTTTCAGTTCTTTCGATAATATTTCCAATCGCTAGGCTCATTGGGTCCCTGCTCCATTGCCACTCTTTGATTTTCAAATCATCCGTCGATTTTGAGCCATTTATAAAAAGAGCATTAAACGGCATGAAAATCGTGAAGTCTCCGCCGGCATTTGCAACAGGGGGAGCATTTTTATCTGTAAAATTAATTGCAAGTAGTTTATTTCCTATCTCTCTAATGAATTGAGCGCGGATCTTACTTTGAGTAACTTTGAGCTGAACAGTGTCGGAATCTTTATTGCCGCTATCATCGATTACAGTCAACTGAAATAAATAATCTCCTTTCGTTAATTTTGTAACGTTAGTGATGGATGCGTTTGAAACTGCGAATACTGCTTTGTTGGGACCTTCTAGTTGTTCCCAGTGATAAGAAACAATTTTAATGTCATCCTTGCTTTTAGAGCCATTGAGTACAGCCTGAGTTTCTGGCAAAGCAATTGTTATATTGTCCCCAGCATTGGCTGCATTCGTAATTTACGTGTTTTATTTTTTTCTTTGTAGGTGTTGATTTTACGAATAACAACGCTTTTTTACCTTTTGGTGGCTTATTTGTCGGCGGTTTAACGAAAACGTGTACCTCCGAGGTTGAAGACTGATCCGAATCGTCGGTAACTTTAAGCACAAAAGTATATATGCCTTCCTCCAAATTCGACAGCTGCAGATACGGTGTTCTCGTGTTTTGCATGTCGACTGCCTTGTTTTCGTCGGACGGACTCTTTGTCCATTCCCAGCTAGAGATGCCTCTGTCATCGGTGCTCAGGTTGCCATTCAGAGTAAGGGTGTTTTTCGGCAAATAGAGTATCACATTCTGACCAGCATTGGCACTGGGCGGGTAATCGGTAATTTTTAGAACCGTTATGTTGGCGGTTGTAAAGTTCGTTACGTGGTCGGAATCTTCGACAGTCAATCTATGGAAGTATGCATATGGAAGAAAAAATTATTAGAGATGCAATTTTAAATCAGAGTTTTTTGCAAATACGTACTTGAAAGTATAGTTTCCGGCTATAAGATTGTCTAACTGTAGAGTAGGGGTATCAACAAGGCTTGGCTGATAACCGATCGGTCCCTGCTGCAATTCCCAGTGGTAAGACATTATTTTGTCGTCGTCTTTGCTAGCCGAGCCATCCAAAACCGCTCCAGTGTTTGGTAACTTGACAATTTGGGATGCTGGTGATATTATTGGTATTGGGGCTTGATTTATCCTCTTAGCTGTGCACAGGTAAAGATAAAAATGAAAAAGTTGAGCATCAAAATGGGAAAAAAAGACGACAAAACTCACGGGGCAGAACGGTAACGTTTGCATAGGCTTCTCCATAACTGTGAGGACCTGTGACAGTGACTTTGAATTTATACAGGCCCTCCGAGAGATTGCTTAACTTGACTGTCATCTGATTTTGATCTGTCATGGTTCCCGTGTGGGCCTCAGGCTGGCTCAGTAAAGTCCAAGCATACTTGTAATGGCCGTCCATTTGCTCCTCCGATGGCACACTAAAAGCAGACAATGATACTTCGTTCTCTGGTAAACGCACTTCCTTGGATGCCGTTTTAATGAATATCTGCTTGACTGTTGGCTTGTCAGGCGTGCGCGAATCTTTCAAGAGCCTGGGCTTGATGATCTCTGGGGCTGAAGCCAAATCGAGGTCCCGTAGATCCTCGTAAGTGCCGCAAGTCCCGGCATAATTTCTTCTGTAACGCAACGTGCATTTGCATACTCCGATGTTGGAGTTTTTGCTTTTCTTAACGCAGACTTCGTTCTCGGCGCAGTCTTCCGTGGTAGAACAGCTGAGTTCGTTGCTCGCGCCGAACAACGACAGCTCAGGCTCAGTACCGTCCGGCAACTCGGAGCTGAAAACAAAAAAAACAAAACGATCTCAATGAGTACATGTGCATTTAGGATTTTCTAAATAAAATAAATAGGGACTGCTTACCCAGCCAAGTCACCGTCCCCGTCCAGTAGAAAATCGGTCCAAGCTTCGTCCTCTTCAACAGGTTTGACGAGCACCATACTCGGGGGATTCTTGTGCACCCTGTCCGGCCTGTAAAACGGAACACACAGCTTCGAGGAGACGCACTGGATATGGTAGCACGAGGAGTTGTACATAAAGGCCACGTTGCAGGCTGACGGCTGGTTGCAGCAGGTGGCCAAGCAGTGGCCCATGTCGGAGACTCGCGTTTGCTTTGTGTACTTTCCTCCGGTCAGATTGCCCACCAGGGTATAGCTAGTGAATATTTTCGGGTACATGGCCGGACACAGTGTCTGCCACTTGCTCCCCAACTCTGTGTAAATACCGCAGCAACAGTTCCCAAGGAAAAGCAAGAGGAAGCCATAGCAGCTGATTTTAAACATTTTACTGAAACAATGGTGAACAACTACTTATGTATTACTGATTTGGAATTCAATCTGAATTATTTCACACTGGTTATAATTGAAGCTTGAAAAAAAAAAACAACTTCACGTATACATTCGCGTTTCTTTCGCTTCGACCGAAAGGCAATAGACACGCTGTGACAGTAGACAGTGTCGTTTACAACCTCGTTATTTCGCGGATGTTAACTCAAAAGAAACTGATATCCCAAAAATGACGGCTTCAACTTGGTGTAAAAAAAGATTCGTAGACGTGTAAAATTATGTAGGTATGTAAGTAGGGGCTTATCAGCGGCTCTATATACTCACGAGCACGCTTCCTGCCCCCGCATGTAACGTCATGTATTATTGTAACGATTATATTTTATCAATATTACTCACGCTTTCTCCCAATTAAAATTCCAACTAAGTACAACTCCAGGCGGAAGTCGAGCTTTTGAGTATCCTCCTCGAATCAGCTGTAGCACTTTTTATTTGGACGTGTTATTGTTCTCCCTTCGTAGGTATAATGATTGATTGTTTTGACGTGTATTCATCACTTCTGGTTCGACACAACACAACAACAAGACCTATTTGGGAAGATTTCGGAGTGTTTTCTCTTTTTTCGACTTTTTGGGGGAACAATGTCAATGACGCCAGCGCGGATCAAACCAATCATTTATGTGATGAATTTTCCTAGTTTTCCGGAATAATTATCTATTTTTACAAAACAACGCTCGATATAGAATCATCTGTTCCACACTTTACGAGAGATTTTGCTGATATGGATTGTTTATATATACAAGTATAGTAAGTATATATATATATATATATACTTACTCCGTGATTCGTCTGCTATCTCAATTCTCTCTCTCTCTCTCTCTTGCGCCCTGCAACAAAAACACTGTTCTGCTATTCTGAAAGCTCGAAGGTTGCACAAATTTATATTTTTTAAATCCATTCAAGTATAAGTAGCTGTATTCTTGCAATAATTATTCCTACGTTTATATAATTGAAATTTTGTCAATCAAAAATTGTTTATTTAAGTTAAAGTGTTTTCTAATGGAAATTAATATTTTATCTATTACTACTTTATATTACATATATGTATATTATAAATGTAAAGGAAATTAATAATTGATCTATTCAAGTCCCTTTTCCAATTTCATGAAAAATACATTACACCTTTAACGATCCAAGTTAAATTAACGGAGGCTTAATTAAGAAAGACCCAATTTTGGTCCAACGTAGCGCTAATTGAGGCTCAAAATTGATTAAGAGCCGTCGCGCGGAATTTTTCCTCTCGTATCTCGTAAAAAAAGAGATGACCTTTCTGGTCGTTCTTTTTTATTCGAATGTCAAGTACTTATCATAGCATTTTACTAGTCGGTCTTAAAATAAAATTCGTGACTAAACATTGTCTATGAAGTTGTCGAAACGACCCTACGATATCTACTGTTTGCAAGCTTCGATGAAATTGATTTTCAATACCGTTAAAAAATAAAAGCATACTTTTTCAGCATTTACAAGCTCATTGTTTGGAAAAAAAAATTTCTTTCGCCAATGCATGTATGGGCTTTGATCCACAGTTAAAAATATTCAACGAAACCGAGGGAAAACAAGAAAAAAAAAAAAAAATGTCCCACTG
>NW_019379550.1:367206-377335 GCF_000648655.2 Copidosoma floridanum
TACATAAAGCACATAACAATACTCAAGCGTCAAATTTTATAATTATCATTTTTATATATGTATATATAAAAAGAAATATAATGTCCGAAACAGTCCGCGTTTTATATAACTACACATTGAATTAATATATATTATTTATAATGCCATTCACAAACTACGCATTCAAAGTTCAATTATACGACTTGAACCTTATATTTATTTTAGTAAAGATTCAACAGGCTTTTACGCATAACTATTTCTTTTTGCGTCTATTACACCCAGCATAACAATAATCTTAATTTTTTTTTTTTTTCTTTTTTTTTCTTTCGGTCGACCGAAGGAGGTAGAGGAGGGGGCAGAGCTTGCAAGCTACTTGGCGCGCGCGGTGCGGCCTGTCAATCATGTGCGCGGCGCCTCGCTCGCTTCTCCTTCTCTTTCGTATGGCCTTTATACAGCTGCTGCTCTGCTCATAAGCAGCACCTTCTTTTTTATTTTTTTTTAATTTTCATTCGTGGATTTTAAAGCTCTCGCTTAGCTACACCGCACGCTTTGGTACGATTGATACACGTCACGATGCTTCTATATATACGTGTACATATTACGTTAATGGCCATCAAGCGATCCTCGTGCAGCACATAAATATACTGTATTGGCTTTTCTCGATGTGCTCCCGTTCCCTTTACAGAATATACATACCCATCACAGGTGCATGGTTGTATACGTGGTGGGCTTATTCCCTCGCTTCGCTGGAGCTTGCGATCGAAGTGCGGGAGCTTTCGAAAGTAAATGGACCTTTTTTTTTTTTTTTTTTCATCGGCAAACTCCGCCGATTGTTCCATCCTTTTAATCAAAACTCCTTCTCTTTTTTCGCTTTCGACGTCGTTGAAAGGATTTTACCTGGACAATCGAGACTTTTCTTTTTTCTTTTCTATCCTTGGTAAAATATACATTTCAAAGCGTCGAAGAGAGACATACAGGTACCATTACGTTTTATTTGTCACTCGTGTGTATAGTTAAACGAAATTTCTTTGTACGATAATTCGCGTTGGTCCAATACACTTTAATAATGATACATGTAATTACCATACAATCGAGCCGAGGCATGAAATTTTCGATAAAGTATAAACAGCTGCTACAACGAGTGCGTTAAACACTTCATCGTACCTACTCATTGTTACTCTTTTTTTATATATATACGTCCCTTGGACCCTACGTAGTCCTCATAGAAACGATAAAGTCGTTTGCTTCCTTCTTCTCTATCCCTCCTGCATTTTTAGCCTGCGAAATCAGTAAATATTTACAACCACGTCAATATATGTATATACACATACTGCACAACTTTGATTACAAATGTAAATACCCATGATTCTTGTTTTGAATGACACACATACGAGAGCTTGATTTTTAGCTTATTCGTTTCGCGTGGCAGTCGCATGTTTTTTTCGCATTTCCACGACTTTGGTTTGATGAGACTTGGGTGAGCCGCGGTGACTATAATTAGAGGGGCTATCATTACGATGTAACTTACAATAAATATTGTACGTAGATGTGACGTTTGCCGGTGTAAAGCCAAAAACACTGCGATTTTTTTTCTCCCCACCTCTCTGCTCGTAATTTGCATGGATTATCGTGTATACAAGTGCATTACACAACTGCACTCGTGTTCAATTAACCGCGAAAAACGTATTTCGTTACGTTCCACGTACGTCCGTTGAATAACAAGAAAATTGAAGAAGAAAAAAAAAAAAATTCAGTTCAGATCCCACGTGTATGAAAATATATGTGTGTGATTGACAGTATTGCGGAGCTCAGTAGCACAGGTCGCGATACCGGTGCGCAACGTCAGCGTGGACATTGGGGACAATGTGACCGTGCCCTGTACCAACGGGACCCAAAACCTCGACGAGACCAACAGGGTGATCACGTGGATACGGGAGGGACGAGAGGACGGCCAGATAAAGAGGCTCAGGGTCGAGTCCAACGGGGTGCTCAAGCTTATAAACGTCAGTAGGTTCGACACCGGGTTTTACTACTGCACCGTGGACAACGATGGGGTTGCCAGGGATCGGATATACGTCAAAATTCGAAGTGAGAATAATATATAAAAATACGTGAGCGTATACTTATATACATATATATGTATTGGTTTTTCATGTATATTGTCATGTATCGTTGGGTTTTTCAGCACCACCTCCGGCTTTGCACAATGTCTGGGTCAAGCCGTCGACTATACTAGCGAACATCATTTGGGAGGTGGCGGGCACGGGTGGCTACCCCATCATAGATTTCACCGCTGAGTACAGGTTGAAGCCGGTCCACGGGGAAGAGCCGGAAGCTTGGAAGCCCATCATCCCCACGCACATTCCTCCGAACGCCGTGAGTGTCGGATATATTTTCGTGCTGCTTGCGGATACTTAATTATGTTACCCGCCGATTAATTGTACCGTTCATTGATTTTACAGAGAACAGTCGATGTGTATCATTTGGAGCCAAACACGACGTATATTTTTCGAGTATGGGCCACCAACCAGTTGGGCAGGGGAGAGATCGTAGAAGTCGAGGGACACACGCATTACAGCGTCGAGGAATTAGGTACGATCGTACAATATACTTATCGGTTCATATGCGTTCGAATGATCATGCATATTTTATTTATTTTTACTTAAAAATTCTTTTTTCTTTTTTTTTTTTCATAATACTTTAATAATTTTTCTAGAATTGGAAAGGCACTTTCTGGCAGGAGTAGAAAATTTTGATACGCGAGTATGGGTTGCTGCTGTGGGAGTTGTTATGGGAACTCTGGTGTTTCTAGGGTTAGGTACATGCTACCTGTTGTATCGGGAGTGCAAGGCACCCTGTAAGCATCTTCTTCGTTATATTTTGAAACAATATAAGCTTACGCTTCTACTCTATCTCTTTGATAACTTATCATGTTGTTTCTGCTACTGCTAACGATTATGGTAAATGTCACTGTCTTTTGCATTCACTGTACTAACTCTATTAACAAATTTATAAAAATAAAAAAATTAAAAAAAAATTAACAATAAAAGTCAGTAGCAGGAACAAAAGACTTGCTGGCCTCTGAACTTGTCTACAGCCCTAATCTCTATAGCTTCACTTGAAAATGAGTAATTTTTTTTTACAATTTGTTTTTTTTGCCTTATTTTACTCGCTATTTATATTCTGTCGCGGTGCCATTTCGTTATATCTTTCTCGGCTGCAATCGCTTAGCTGAACGTTTAGACTTTGAATACATTTTTTACAATCTAACCAATTTTTTAAAACTTTTTTTGTACCATCTCGATACTTGTGCACTTGATTGACTTATATACTTTTTCAATAATATGGCACTGAGACTAACGATTAATCGATAATCCATAACTAAATTTTGCACTTTTGAAATACTTTACATGTACTAAACTTTTTTTTCTATAAATATAATTATAATTGGACCTTTTTTTTAACCACCAAACTTATTCGAAGAGATGGACCATATCAATATACATTCACGTCATGCATTAACTATATTACTTAATGAGTCGTAGAGATTAAATACCATCTCATAATCAACAACACCTGTAAATATAAACATATATATCACACAGAAAATTTTTGTATCGTTAATAATTCACGATTTTATGCTATTTCAAGGTTTATCTTACCGATGCTACGTACTAAAGTTAAGGTAATAAGTTTTGGTGGTTTATTTACTAGTATTCATTTTTTTTTTTTTTTTTTTTTTTTTTTTTTTTTTTTTTTTTTTTTTTNTTACTATACTCCTAACATTGTAACTACCTACACATAAATAGTGCATCAAACAGTGCTAGGAACTTTTAATATTTTAGTATGTAGAGCATCGTGATTTTAACTCAGATATATGAGTATGAAACCTCTAGAAAATTCGGGCCACGTAGATGTAGTTCAATCCGTAGCGAATGCATTTGGAGATAGGTAAATTAGTTCATAATGACTCACATAAATCTCACGATATTACAGAAAGCAATATATATTATTTCGTCCATCGCGAGTATCAAGCCAAAGTGATGGCTCCTAAAGTGTTTGATGGCTCGAGCGCGTAGATACACACACGCACACATTGGACACGCTAACAGCTATGTATTACAGAGATTATGCAATATCNTGAAAACTGTGAAGATTTATTTACAAAACAAATTCATTACAAATATTGGTACAATAAATATAAAGTCGTTCATAAACTTAATGTTCTTATTACCAATTTTCTTTATTTTACTTTAATTGAGCTAATGATTTAACCACTGAAACACACAGAGCTTGCAAATCACTTGGTGCTGTGTACTCTGCTGCTAGAATTGCGTTGGCAACTGCAACGATGTTTTCAACACTGGCCTTAGACTGTATCCATATCCTACCATTCATTCCAACTGCAAGCTCGTACTTTAACTCTTCAGATAGCAAACGTAACAGTGGACAGTTTTTGTTAAGAATCTTCCTCACAAGGTTCAAGGAACATGTGAAATACATGCCAGTTGGATTTAAAATGCCAAGCTTGCCTTTTTTGCCAAATGAATCAACACACACCAATTCTGGCTCCATATCTTTACTGGCCACCAAAAGTTTTGCATAAACAATATCTCCTACTTGCACATCAGGCCTATTTCTTTTAGTGGCGCCTTCAAAAGCAATATACGATAGAGATGCTGTTTCACTTGCACCAATGTCAACTTTAAAAATGTCTCCGGCCTTTTGTGTGACAACACCAACAACATTTTCACCTTGGCTAGGAACATACCTACAAGTATAAAATTATTAAATTAATATCGAAAAGAAAAAAAACAAATGAGGCATTTTATTGAAATTATGATTACCTTTTCTGATGACTGTCTACGTAATAGACGGCCATGCGTTTTTTCAAGATTCCCGCTTTGCACGCGTACACCTTTTCACCATCAGTTCGTAAACCTGGACCTAATATGATTTTTTGTTGGTTATCTTTTGAATCAACATCTTTCACCCTATCTCCGGGCATCACTACATCACCCACTGACAGTTCCATTTTAGAAATATTTTATTTACATTTAAAAAGACCGAAGCAAACAACCTTCTGACACTTTTTTAAGAGGTTAGGTTAACATCAACAACTTTATGAGGGCATGCGTGAGCTTTGCACTCCTTCAGCATTTATTCCTATCATTAATTCAATTTAAATCAATTCAATATTTCGCAGTTCTACAGCAGCCCGGTTACGACATCTGCATAAAGATAAAAGAACAAGCTAAGTGCACAAAAACACGTTTGAGTGCACGAAAGCGCGCAGACAAGTTTCAAAGCAGAAAGCAGACGGTTTCTATTTTATACTTAATTGTTACTCGTTGATCGTTACGTGGGATTGTGGGAAAGAGATATATTTGTTTAATATCAATGTAACACGTGTCAGTTGAAATTTACGCGTTCCTTCCGCCCGGCGAAGAAAAAATCGGATGCGAAATCTCTTCCGGAAGCTGCTTGTTAGTTAGCCTGAGAGCAGATTCGTCGAAACGATTAGAAAATTACGTGAAGCACGTGTAGTGTTCTNCGTAGATGTAGTTCAATCCGTAGCGAATGCATTTGGAGATAGGTAAATTAGTTCATAATGACTCACATAAATCTCACGATATTACAGAAAGCAATGAATAATTTTTAGTATCGCATCATCACCATCAATCATTCACGAATAATATAGCTAATATAGCATTTCCTCACTAATTTTTATATTTATTAATTTTTTTTTTTTCTTCTTAACTACCTGTAGTTTATCTTTTAGAATAAATTTTACATAGTTATATTAACCATGTCGATTTAATAATTTTATCTGATATAGATTTGCAGTGAATCGTCTAAATATATATTTACGTATTGTTTAAACTTCATACGTATTTGTAAAAGTAAGGTAAAGCTTTTAATCAGAATGTGATGTAACGTGAATCTCAAAAAATTTTGATCGATTACCATTTTTAATGCTCATTTAAATGTTTTACTAATGGTTTGTTGCTTGTATACTAATTTTATACATGTTCTTTTGATTATGATTATTGTTTATGTGTTTTTAAAAATTTTTGTAAAGAAAAAAAAAAAAAAAAAAAGCCAAAGCCAAAGGAGTCATTATGTTCTGAATGAAAAAAAAAAAAAAAAAAAAAATTCGACTAACCAGAGAGAGCGAGAAAGCTCGAGAGTTGACCACACTTAGTCAAGGAGAGAGGGTAGAAGCTAATATGACTCGTGGACCGGGCCAATGAAAATTAATCTCCGCTCCGAAATTGCAGCGCAGCTGGAGGAGCAGGAGGTGATTGAGCTCGTGCCGAACATCATACTTAATCCGGGTTTCTTCGACGAGCGCACGGAACGCGTACCCCACGACGAAATCTGCAACAATCAAACGACCACGCGCCTCAACAACAACACCATTGTGCAGCCAAGACGACTTTAGCGACTGACATTGATTTTACTCCTTATTTTAACGGCTGAAACGTGGGAACACACCCCACACTACTAGTACTACACTCTAATCGTCATTTGTTCATGATGATGATGATGATATTCCTCCTATGCACACACATTCAGGAGAGCGTTTCACGGCCGTGTATTTGTGTGTACACGTAAAAATATAAGGTTTTAACGAGCTCGGGCATACGTCATGTGTGCATAACTATACACGTGAGAGGATGTCACGCGAAAAGAATGGATGAAGAATGGAGAGGAGGAAGAAACAGAGATAAGGCGAACTTTTTAAAAGTAAGTAAACTCACAGACTGTTCACTAGCAATCCATCTTGTTTGCGGGTGAAACAAAAAAAAAACCTTAGGATTTAAAATGCGAAGTTATTATAGTACAGAAATCGAAGCGAATACCTAATCTGGGCTTTTGGTGGTGAAGAAACGAAGCGAGTCCGGCGAGAGACTAAAAGGCAATCGATGAAGAGACGTAAACTCTATTGTTTGAATTTTTTTTATATATAGAACAAAAAAAAATTTGTGGAAGCGAAAGGTTCCATTGTTTGTTCACACGCGTATACATAATTGTGTAGTCCGTAGTCAAGTGTTCAAAAGGATAATAACGCAAACTACAAGACTAAGATTTATAGGTTTTCCAGAGCGAACAGTTAGACTTTTTTAAAGGAAACTTAATTAAAAATTTAAAAAATAAATAAATAAAAAACATGAACATGCGTTTGCCGTTCGTGTGTGCCTCGACGCAGTCTTTTAGTGAATTATTATTAAAAAAATTATGTGAATCGCTGGTGCTCAACGACCGAGCTTATTAATAAACGAAACTTCCACGAACTTTTGATCGAGCGGAACGAAATAAATGGAAAACATGTTGTTAGTAAGACTGTAATAAAAAGTAATAACCGTGAGCTCGTAATCGCTGAGATGTATAAACGCGAAATATATACTGATATGATGCTCCCATGACACGAAAAAAAAAAAAAAGAAAAAAAGAAAAAAAGAAAAAAGAAAGACATTACGAATTGTCTTCTCAGTTTCTGCATGAATATGATTCAGCTCTCTTTATTGTTGTTCCTTTTTTTACTTTTAATTGTGATTTAACAGTGGAGTTGGGCACTTATTGATTAATGTTTTTAATTAGTGGTGATAGATTTCTGTATACCAATTATTTTTAAATTTACCCTTATCTAGATTTGCATTTGTATAAAGTTCAAGTATTTATTCTATTTTTTAGTTAAGCTTAAGTATTTTTCACAGTATTTTAATATCATATACGTACGACGCCATGCAGAAAGTGAGACTTTTTTGTACTATTGTCGGGGAAAAAAAAAAAAAAAATAAAATAAAAATGAAAAATACAACTAATGGCATATTGTGCCGCTTCGTCCCCATCGAACAATGGGAGGCTTGATTGTCGTCGCCCTTAACAATAAAATCAATGCAGTTTGCTAAAGTTATTTTTACTGCCGTTTTATGGTGTAAAGGTGGTCTTGCGATATATTTAGTAAAAACAAGATTATAATTGAAGTTTGCACCGAATTTCAAAACAAATAAATAATTATTAAAAAAAAAAAAATAAAAAAAAAAAAAAACAATGGATGGCTGTACGTAGAATAATGGAATTTTTTTACCGAGAAATAAATAACAAAATTGCACTTAATGTATATTATGATCGACGTTTTAACGAAGAAACAAAAATATCAATGTAACACGTGTCAGTTGAAATTTACGCGTTCCTTCCGCCCGGCGAAGAAAAAATCGGATGCGAAATCTCTTCCGGAAGCTGCTTGTTAGTTAGCCTGAGAGCAGATTCGTCGAAACGATTAGAAAATTACGTGAAGCACGTGTAGTGTTCTTGAAAATAATGTTAGTTGAAATTTGGATTTTATTTCTTTACTCATCGGATGGACGATACGTGGGAAACTCACAATTTTTCGCAAGACGTGGATTTACAATAATTATTACTATTACACAAATATGTCAACAAAGCAATGAATAACTCATTATTGAGCATTTTCATAATTTACTTCAATTCACGTCCAAAAAAATTGTGATTTCAAGGAAAGTCTCATTAATCTTTCTCTACATACCCACCTAAACATATACATTCATACCATATGCGCGCATGTCATTTTCAAACAAACTATTCACACATTCCACTAAATAATGCCATTCCATCAAAATTAAAATCAAAGCACGAAATGAAGCTTGAAAAAGCTTACTACCTTAGTACATAGACTAGCCAAATGATGTTTAACTAATAGCCAGTTTGACAAAGGCAGCTGCTGTCTTTCACTATTTCCTGTGCAATTAGAATTGATAAAGCGTTAAAAACTACACTGACTTCCAAAAACGGAAAAAAAAATTAATTCACCTAAATATGATCGAAGGGATAGGCACTCATTATGATCGAAGAGAAAAAAAAAAGCTTTATCTTGGGTAAAATTTTGAACGGAAACAATCGTACGGTTTGAACTCTCAGTGACAGGGTTGAGTCTTTACGTGCTAGTACACTTATAAAAATGTGGATACCTAATAATGTACCGGTTAAAAGGGACTAGACTTTAACGATGAAAGTAATAGCGAATTTAATTTTCATACACCCGAGAGTAACACTCGACTCTGTTCATATTGGTGGAGCAGGTACATGAACGGAAGGAGAATATTCAATGGATACTTTATTCCACCAAACAATAGCTGCCGCGTCATAGGCTGCGTAATACGAATTCCACTGTTCAGAAAGTTAGTTATGTTATTTTCGTTTCTTAATTCGATGCAAACGTTTCTTCTTAAACGACGATTAGATAGCTGGGGGAAAAATACTAGTTAATAAATTTAATTGACACTTATTTTGAATTAAATCAGCTATACGTAAAAATTTTTACAAGCGCTGTTCTGCTCAATAATTTATAAACTATTTAGTCTTCGTAGCACGACATGAGCACAAACTTGAGTGAACATATGCATCTTTCATTTACCCGAGCACTTTATAATGGTTTTATCGTTCCAGATTTAAATATTGTTACAAAGTTTTTTGAAAAATTTATGAATAGTGTATATCTTATTAGCAAAAAATTTTACGATGATTTTTATAAAGGATATACTTTGTTGTTATTAATTTTCGTATGAAAAATCGTGTTCAATTCGAAACGAAGTAATTTAATTCAACAATATTCACCATCGAATCGGTTGCATTATGTTGGTGAACTGCCACTAAAACCAGTACTAATCGTCACATGATAGAAAAAAAAAAAAAAAATACATAATAAGTGATATTTATGTAAAACAGTTCCACTCGTTGGGTTGTACACTCTTACATTAGACTCGCTTTTGTCAAAAAAGTTTCGTAAACAATATCAAATTACGTAAAGAAAAAAAAAAACGAAACGAAACTACGACATTTTGGTGCACATAGATAAACACTCACATATATAGGTTGTATAAATGATCGGTTGTGCGTTCAACATTGCATACGTAGAAGCTTCTCGCAGTTTATTTCCTCCTTTTGTAATGTTTTGTAATACGTTCAGTTACAAAAGCTTACAATGAGGACGAACAAGTTCGGTAAACAGCTTCGTACTATGCACTCTGTGTTGTGAATGGTTATTCATATTTATATATTAATATAATAAAAATATACACGCTGAATATGATGATGTAAAAAAATAATTATAAAAATAATAATG
>NW_019379550.1:378125-440080 GCF_000648655.2 Copidosoma floridanum
ATAGAAAAAAAATTACAATTTTTACAATTTTTAATTTTAATGTCCCAGTCAGGTGATCTGCGACAATAAAAAAATTAAAAAAAATTAAAAAGTTATCGCGGCACATGTGTAGTATGAGAGCTTTTAGTTTTTACGTACAGCCTTAGAATGTGGGAAAATTTGTAAACGTCAAATAAAAACGGAGTGACTCACTCTTTTAAAGCCTTTTCAAGTTTTTCGGTGTGTCGCGTTCTAGGCCCAAAAATAATTTCAACTTTTTCCGAATTTGGGGATTTTCTGTAAGTTTTCCTTTCAATCCTTGTAGGCTGTGAGTAGTAGATTATAACTACTGCTAGTTTGTAATTTAGATAACTAAATTAACCATAGGCTTCTATAGAGCAAAAAATAGATTTTTCTCAGCAAGTTATGATGATATGATAAGTAGTATTTTAGTTAATCATAATCAATGGAAAAACCTATAAGAATAAAAAAACAAAGTACAATTTAACAAAAAAACCTTTGCTCTATTGTAGATTTCTTTTAAAAAAATTAAAAATAGTGACATTGACATTAACAACAGTCTTTCTCTTACATCACTAGCTGTGATTTCTTTTATGAAAGAAAAAAAAATAGTTTAGACGAACGGTGCTCCAACACCTACGTATTTGATAGTACCTCATAAGATTCAAATACTTTTAACAAGTATGGTACAAACAGCCCTTAAATTACGGACACTTAGTTTACTTTGCATTGAAAGTAATTTTTGTTGGATTTTTAAGATTAGGAACTATTTTATATCGTAACGAATAATTAATCTTGTTTATGTTATGACGTAGTACAAAATCGCTCTAGTAGATTATTATTTTTGGTTTGTACAGCCTGACCTTCAGTAGTGCTTTTGTACTTCGACTTGGTTCGAAAAAATATTGTTTTTGTCGCTACAACTTTTGATGGATGTAACGTACCTAACATCATTCTTTAACCCACTAGTATAAATATTGCATGACCACCTTAAAATAAGAATTATTTCAGCAAATTTTTAACCTTTTATTAGTTTCATTTGCGTAATGTGTAAAACAACACATACTTGAGAGTCACTACGTGTTTTCATGAAAATTATGTTGGGAAATACCCTGTAGAAGAATGGAGAATTTCATACAAAGATATGCATGAGTATCACCTACAAGTATTATACTGCATTGAAGCTGCAAAAAACAACTTAAAGCGGTTCTTTTTTTCCTCAACTAATTGCATATACTTTTCAGTTGATTGGTATGTATTGAAATTGGAAAGTATGAAATGTAGTTAAATTAAAAATAGTGTTAATTTAACCTTGTTACTATGACTACTTGACAATACTTAAAAAATCCGTGCATTTATCTAACATAAGCGACACTTAATAGAAACCGAGGAAAATATATTAACTTAATAAGTTTTACCACACCTGTATGTGGAAGGAGAAAGGCAAACTACTTTTTGGTTGACCTCATTAACTTAAACTTTAAAAATCAACATGGTAGCATATACAACATTAAATAAGCATATTGCAGTTGTAATGAAAGTACAAACCTTTTTGTGAAGTCTGATTCAGTTGACATGAAACCATAGAGTCAGTTTTTATAGAGACATAAGAAAAAAATATTCTTTCAAATATAATTTTTGTATGCATCTGAACTCTTACTTCAAGAGCAACTTTCTTTATCTGAATACTTTTATAACTATATCTGTAACACAAAAAAATTCAGTTGTTTGAAATACATTACATTAGATCCTGGCAAATTAAAAATACTACCAAGTAACTATCTGGCAAAACTAGCTTCAAAACATAAATTGTCAACTATTTCTTTTACACTCAAAATAAAATTTTTTGTTTTCATTACAAATTTTTTAGTAATGTATTCAAGAAAAAATTGAGTTGAAATGAAAATGAAAATTTTATTCAAAAGTCTTGACTGTTTAGTTAAGTCTCAGACACTTTTACAGATCATCAAATTATTCTGACGTATGTCATCATCTAAATGTACAAAAGAATTTTTAATAAAATGATAACCAACAGGGGAAGTATTAAAATATAATGAAACTTCAATGAAAGATCAAGAAAATAACCAACTTGAGCACGTTCCGACTCTCGGGGATGTTGTTAAGCAACAAACTCGGCAATCGGAATGTAACTTGCCGCAGTGGTAGTAACGTCTGTAAGAAAATTAAGAAGCTGTATGGAACTTTAAAAATGAATCAAGCAAAGGGTACGTCTCTGTTTGCTCACTAACGGTTTAAAATTTTGAGCTTCTACCAACGACCCTTTATTTACACGTCAGAAATTCTTTAACTAACTAAATTATTCTTCAACTAACTAACCAAACCAGAAACATAAAAAGCATGCGCGTGAATAAGTAATGAGGTCGCGTAATATTTATGGGGTTTTGTTTACTCTATAGAATAGAGGTTAGGTTATCGGACGGATGTAGGTCGGCTACGAGAACCGAATAATTTTTCTGATAACGAATAATGGCGCACACATGATACACTCAAGTAACTACTTAATGGCACTTACTATTTAATGTAATTATGCTACTTACTTATACAAACACAATATGTTGTACATTCTTCCAAAACTGTTTCGCAAGTTTAATACCACTGGGCAAATATGCGAACTCTAACATTTTTAAAGACAAATAAAATAAACTCATGTAGGAAAACTTGCCTAATATATTTAGAACATTGCTGATATTGATGTTTATACATAGCGTCAGTATTGTCAGTTAACTTTAGGCCGCGGCCACATAGCTGAGTATTGTGTATGACAGCGTTCGACCGCGTCTCATGCAACCGACCGACCGCTTCCAACGATGCATCAAAAATTTTCACCTAATTCAATCGAATAAATATCACTCGATCGAAGTATGAATTTAAAGTATACATCCAAAGGCAAAAGTTCCAAACCTCATTTATAATTTATAATATTCGGTTATTTAACTTTTGAACCGAATGAAACGACACTGGAACGAGTACACTTATGATTGATGCATCATCTATGTCATGTTAGTCATGTCAATGTTCCATACTGTTGATGAAGGCATTAATGAAATAAAATTTTTCAGAAGCATTTTGTCGTATTCTGAAAGCACATTTAAGTGAAGATCACTTCGTCTTGAATGTACTTGCTTCTACACTTAGCAAAATTTAGTATTTCCTTAGATTACGTCAAATGCTATTTAATCAGATGGTTTATTATGTAGTAATAAAGTATCTAAATACATTTAAAAGAATACCGCCAACTGTATATTAAACAAAGCCTCCTAAACTTGTAACTGTTTATATTTACAATTTTTTAATGAAATACAGAGGTTTAAATATACTGGTGATAAATATAATAAATACTTACATATATTATATAAACATAACTTTCTACATATATATTAACTTTGGATTTTATCATTCTGGTAATGAGAGCACGTGAAGTTATGTGTGGTAATTATAACTAATCACTACTGTGCCATATGGTCGATTTTATTAATTAACCATATGAATATCTTTACTATTGGAGGTAGATTTGCGGGTAAAAAATAAATGGTCGACTTGCCGCAAATAGCCCAAAAAATGTTATCTTTTTATTGTCTATTTGTAAGATTAGTTGCGGCTGGTTTATAATTGATTAAATGGCTCTACTGTAAGTAGTAATAATTATTTGGATCAGCGCCATCTAGCGGTCTTCATTTTTTAGCCAAAAGTGGCCTCTAAAATTCTAAAACAGAGCATTAAGGCTGAGAGCCATTTAGTCAATTATAAACCAGCCGCAACTCATGATAAAGCTGTAAAATGAAAAAATAACGATACGTGTGTTTTTGGCGGCAAGTTAACAATCTATTTTCTACCAAAAAATCGACCTCCTATGTGTTTATACTTTTGAAGATAAATTTTCAAGCACAAGATAGATTGTTAACTTGCCGCCAAAAACACACGTATCGTTAATTTTTCATTTCATAGCTTTATCATGAGTTGCGGCTGGTTTATAATTGACTAAATAGCTCTAATCCTAATTGCTCTGATTGAGAATTTTAGGAGCCACTTTTGGCCGAAAAATAAAGACCGCTAGATGGCGCTGATCCAAATAATTATTGTTACTTACAGTAAAGTCACTTTATTAGTTATAAACCAGCCGCAACAAACATTATAGATAGATAATAAAAAGTTAACATTTTTTGTGCTACTTGCGGCAAGTTTACAATTTACCTTTTACCTTAAAATCGACCTCCAAAACCATCAATATTCTGCTTATATTATATGGCTCATGTAAGCACAAATTAATCAGTCCAAAAGAGACAATCGAAGAAAAAAGGCCTGAAAAAGAAGCACAGTCACACGAAAAGTCTCATAAGAATGGACCACTGGATCTCACTTGATCAGAGAAGGTTGGGTTCTTTGTTTACTTATAACACTTAAAATTTACGTCTCTGTAATGAATGTATTTTTCAATTAGTGAGATCCGATGCTCCATTCCTATAGGAGACTCTTCGTGTGACTGCTTCTTTTTAAGACCTTTTCTCTTCAGTTGTCTCTTTTCGACTGATTAATTTACGTGTATATTTGATCGTGATTTACGATTTCTGTAACACAAATTTCGCTATGTACATATTATACAAGTTAACTGTTTATTGAAAATCTAAAGTTGAAAGGCTGTTCTTTCATTAGTTAATGGTGAAAGGTCAAGAGTATTGTAATTTTGTAAATATTGTCGATTTTATGAGCCATATAAGATAAGTAGAATATTGATGGTTTTGGAGGTCGATTTTAAGGTAAAAGGTAAATTGTAAATTTGCCGCAAGTAGCACAAAAAATGTTAAATTTTTATTATCTATCTATAATGTTCGTTGCGGCTGGTTTATAACTAATAAAGTGACTTTACTGTAAGTAACAATAATTATTTTGGATCAGCGCCATCTAGCGGTCTTTATTTTTCGGCCAAAAGTGGCTCCTAAAATTCTCAATCAGAGCAATTAGGATTAGAGCTATTTAGTCAATTATAAACCAGCCGCAACTCATGATAAAGCTATGAAATGAAAAATTAACGATACGTGTGTTTTTGGCGGCAAGTTAACAATCTATCTTATGCTTGAAAATTTATCTTCAAAAGTATAAACACATAGGAGGTCGATTTTTTGGTAGAAAATAGATTGTTAACTTGCCGCCAAAAACACACGTATCGTTATTTTTTCATTTTACAGCTTTATCATGAGTTGCGGCTGGTTTATAATTGACTAAATGGCTCTCAGCCCTAATGCTCTATTTTAGAATTTTAGAGGCCACTTTTGGCTAAAAAATGAAGACCGCTAGATGGCGCTGATCCAAATAATTATTACTACTTACAGTAGAGCCATTTAATCAATTATAAACCAGCCGCAACTAATCTTACAAATAGACAATAAAAAGATAACATTTTTTGGGCTATTTGCGGCAAGTCGACAATTTATTTTTTACCCGCAAATCTACCTCCAATAGTATAGATATTCATATGGTTAATTAATAAAATCGACCATATGGCACAGTAGTGATTACTATAATTACTACACATAACTTCACGTACATACATATTACACTTTTCTCTCTTTACCTGAATGATAAAATTAGAGGCTGTAAAGTTACGTAGGTCGTGGTGGTAACGCTGCTTGGGATGTTTTCCGCAATCATCGTCACCATGAGTTGACTTACTGACCTGACGGTAACGTAGAGCGCAAATTTAAATTACTTGCTGATATATTATTTTGTGGCACATATATATGTAAGAAAATACAAAGCCAATAAACTAACTTAAACATTATTATTTCAATTTTTTTTCTTTATTTGTCATTGTAAACAAAAATATCTGTCTTAATTAGTGGCAGCGTTTGCAGAACATAATACTTACCCTTACCACTTGTTTGGAGTTCAAAAAATCTTAACACAGAACAGTTTCAAGTGTTAATTATATGAATTTTGCTGGGATGGTTAAATAAAAAAATGGCAACATTTCAAATTTAAATTTTGTATATTTACAGTACTGTACAAATATCAATTACAAAATGTAGTTGTCAACAAAGTTAAAACATCTCTCATGGGAAGCACATACCTTGCCACGACATTAATATTTAATATAAATATATATCACAAAATAAATAACAGAGTACATAGTAAAACTTCATGCTAATTCTTCGATAGTCATCCTTTCAATCTCACAGTTTTTATGCAAGGTTTGCCAAATCTTCTGTGAGCTTCGTCAAGAAATGCATTTTCCATTTGTCTCACAATTTCATTGAAGAATAGATTTGATAGATGAGAGTGTATCCATGATTTAAATTTAAAGGATAGTGAAAAATCTATGACACAAGTTTGTGGATTGTTTTTTAATCCAGGTGAAAATATCCACAGAGTGTTTAGGTGATCAAATAGCTTTCCCTCCGTACATTCTGCCTTCACAAGTTGAGGGTGTATCATTGTAACGTTGGATACATAGCTTTCCTTCAGTGGTGGAAATCCAATGGTTAAATTGGCCTTTAGAAAATCGGGTTTCTTAAGTATTACGTCCGATTGTTTGCAAAATGGCACAAAATACTTGTAATTAGCCACATCAGAGACAACACTGTATATCTCTTCCATAGAAAATCTACAAAACACACAAGCAGGTTATAAAGCAAAGCCAAGCTCTGAATCTTCAATGTTCTGAAAAATAAAAAAATACATACCCAATAAGTTTTCTCCCTTCGTACTCCTTGGTTCGACTTTTGTCTAGAGCTGTGTAAAATTGCCTGACATTATTTCTGTCTCTTACATGGTAAATAAATTTTTCGACAATAGGAGCAGACCTTGAAAACAATACAGTATTGAATTACTATATAAAACGTCACATTGATATTTTCAATTATTCACCTGTGCATTTTGCAAAACCGTTAGGAGATTTGGAAACTCTATGCTTGCAAGCAATTTTTGTTATTCTATGTTATACTGACGACTAAACTAAACTAAACGATGTGAATAACAAACACAAGTGACACGCGCGCATGATGACTATTGATGCACATGGCAATGCAACTTGCACTGCACTGAGCTTTTTGACAGAGTTGTACAACCTACATATACACATAACTACATATAGAACATAGAACCTATATTTCCCCTTCCCCCGAATTTTCAAAGATTTTACACACCACCACTACCACCAGACAATTGCGTTGAGTTCAGTGTCCGAATTTCAATATTTCGATTTTCAATGCCATGCTTGTTATTATTACTGACAACACTCTCAATTAAAAAAAAAAATAAAAAAATAAACAAATAAATGAAATGTTACTGAAATGTATAAATTTTACACAATATTTCAATAATGTTGTGTTAAATATCTATGTCTAAGTTGAGAAGTTATAAAACATTTTTTAATAATTGTTTAATAATGAAGAAAACTTTGAGCTATCAACAATGTTCTATAAAATAATTTTATATGTTTCGAAAAAAGTTGTATACGTACCTTACACATAAAAATGAATAAACCATTGCTAAGCTCATATAGTTGTCTGATTGCACAAACAATAATGTCGACTTGAGCAGTCATAATTTACTTACGTACTAGATAAGTATATTTTTATCTATTTAAAAAGGTGCACGTGCAGTGTAATTATAGATGTTAAGTAAGTATAGGACACATAAAATATTTGTTGGCATCGCCACAAATCTTTAATTGTAAATCTCCTTTGTTCTACGTTTTACGCGATAGGTGCACGATTTATTAAGTAGGCAAAAATTAAAATAAAAATATATGGGAAGTCACTACTTATACGCGTGAAAGAAAAAAATAACGCTTGTAGATCATCAGAACAATTTAATTTGTTTGAAACAAAAATAACTGTGTTAAGTAAAAATTTGTTGTAAAATTTCATTTTATAAGTGTTTGAAACAAGTCCAAAAGTGTATAGAAAATACCAAATTTTCTTGTACTTGATCAAAGGGATAGTGAAAGAAACACAAGTTCATGACAATAATCGATCGCTCTTTATTTTTTATCTCGGACTCATCATTTTACAATTTATGCAGAAGCCTCGGAATCATTCGCTGAATGAGAAAAAAAAAAAAAAAAAAATACTCAAGTCAATAAATGTACTATAATAGCAATCATCCCAATCACAAGAGGCACCATTGGCTTTATCCTTAGTGAATAAAGAAACTAGGGTGCAAAAGTCACTTTGTCACATCCACGTAGATTCCTATTTTTTTTCTTCACCAATTTTTCAAACATCATACACGGCGAACATTCCTCTCTCGACTCGTGCTACAGATCTCATTTTAATTTATCTATTAGCTCATTCCTTTTTTTTTTTTACAAAATTTTCAAGGTAATCATCCTTGAAGGTTCAAAGGCAACATCTTTTCTATACATTTGCAAGTTGCATTCGTTAAAATAAATTTCTTGAAAAAAATCTAAAACAGTTGCTTGTGAGAAAGTTGTTCACACATCATTGCCCTCGTTTCAATAAAACAAAAAAACAAAGTATAATTCAAACAACTACAAAAGAGAAAAGAAGACGTGCTGCTGGCACTCTTTTTATAACACAGTTATATGCATCACTGCAGTCAATGTCAATCTTTCTTTTCTATATTTTTTGCTTAAACATATATGTAATGGTATCGTGTTTGCAATGTACACGTAGCACCACCTTTGCAGAACGCTTCATACCACTTTCCCTGCAAGTTCCTTTGCTTTCAGGATTTGGCATTAAAATTTATCTATTTATTTTGTGTTTAATGAACGTTTGGTATAATTGTAAGTATTACATATTTTCAAATTACTATTAAAACCCACAAGTTAACAGAAAAATTATCCTTGATGAGCTAATACATTTTAACTAGGGTGTTTTAATGGGTAATATCCTTATTTTTTAACAGTTTCTTAATTGTATGTATGCTATTGTCAATTTTTCTCTACAAAATAGCAGTGGCCATTGCGTTGGTGTATCGACATACGCTAGTCAAGAATATTATCCTAAACGTACTTAATATTTGATTTTTTTTTCGTTCATTCATTTGCAATAAATAGTATTTTCTGTTGTTATCTGCAATTAACACTCTCTTGCTGTCACTCTCCCTCTCACTCATAAAAAAGAGATTCAATCTGGTTTTCTTTTACTCTTTCATTATAGACTATATTAGCGATTACTTCATTTAAATTTTAAAAATAACAAATTTCTTTCAGCTCTCCCATCGTACGACATTGCAAATGTCTCATGCATGGAAAAATTTATTCATATGTAACATCTGACCAATGAGATCATTGATCGCTAAGATAATTATCGTCATTGTCAATTACGACTGTCAATGATACATGCTTGTTCCGCATTCATGCTCACCCATTGTTTATAATTTTTGTATGAAATATGGTTTTATCTTCTTTGTGTGAAATGTTGTTTTTTTTTTAACATTACATTTAATATCTATTCTGAAAATCACTCTTTATAAAACATCCATATAAAATAGCAAACAAGTCAAAAAATTACAACTACAATTGCGACCTTCATTATTTTAATAATAATAAAAAAAGATAACAAAAATCATTACTTTACTTTATTTGCTCTCGGTTTCGTTATTCTTTTTACTCTTATCAAAGTGACAAATTTTTTTTTTTCAATGTTCAATGTACAAAATAATAACTATCTACAGATAAATATATTCAAGACACGAACATTCACTTAAGTTATATAAGTAGTTTTGTAGTAGTATGAGCTGTATACCGTATCATTTTTTACATTGTTACAGCAAACGCTGTAAACAGAAGAAAACTTAAATAAAAAATGTAATTATTACGTTATTTTTCTTTAGTCTAATGCAGCAACAGATTTTGTTGAAGCCGTTCAACGCTTCCAATGACATAGAGCACAACTCTTCAATGTTATTTCGAAAATTTAAATTGTACTTTTCTTAAGTATATGTTGTTCTCATTTATATATTACTGTGACTCGTTTGAAATCCTGAAAAAAGGAAAAATTATGCTCGAAAGGTGTCAGTAGGAATAATTGATGTGTTCGAAGAACAACGTTTTTATCGTAAAATTTCATTATTGTAAATTGTCAACAATGACGAAGATTTAAATGGTTGTGCTACACATGTTGGTCAGAGTTAATTATTTGTTTTCAAAAAAAAGGAGATTTGAAAGACAAAGCTTTAGGCCTCTGCTGATGCAGTTCACTTGGAGAACTTTTGGATATCGTCCTCGTCGCTGTAATCATCGCTGAGGTAATGATTACCGTGCGAGAATTCATAGCGCCCAGCCTTTTTCGGTGGTGGACTGAAATGAGAAACAAAGTTTTCTTTTTTTCAACTAAAATACTTTGAATAGATTCGAGCAATACAAGAATCCTAAGGTTCATACGGACGATGAGTAGGATGTGATTTGTTGATCAGGATAGGATTCCTCTTGGTCTGGATGGTGGTACAAGTTGTGCAATCACAAGGTACGAGAAATACATTCTATCATCCGTATAATACAAGTAGTCGTTCTCATGATTGCTTGTCTCAATAAATAATCATGTCTATTGTGTTTAAATTGTTAGAAAAAATTAACAAGAAAGCCTAAAATCGATTAAATTCTTTTTTAAAAACGTTTTAATTTTTTCTATTGTAAAAGCAACAATTTTATTCGATTCAAAAAATAGAAAATAAAATTTGTAAATCTGATAAAAACATGACAAGTTCTAAAATTAACTTCTGGTTCACTTAATAGATATGTAAGATATATAATTATAAAATGGAAGTTTGTTTTAAATTCAGCTAAGTAAAACCAAAAAATGTCGAATTAACAACGGCCAAATAAAAATCTTGCCTACATACTAGAAATAGACCCTTGTAAAAAAAGCATGAAAGTCTTTTAAGACTAGAGTACTACGGGTTTTTCAATGAAAAGCTTTAGCAAAGATCACTGAGATCTACTCAATGGAGTTGGGTGCTGAGATGTACCTTGTGTTGTCATCTTCATGGTGATGGCTGTTGCTACTGCTGCTGTTAGGACTGCCATCCCTCTTTGGGCTGGCAGGAGGCGAAAGAGCTTGCATCAATCGACCCTTGCCCTCATTCCATATCGTGGACTGTAAAAGTAAGTAGAAATGAGCAAACACGGTTGATAACGTGTAATTATTAATGACTTTATTTTATCTGACATACTACTTTCTTTCTTAAATGCTCATTTATTATGCGTTTGTAGAAAAAAAAAAAAAAAAAAAAACACAACACAACATAACACAACATCACATCAAAAGTGTTAAATTATTCAATAAGTATTTTTTTCTACTATTCAAAACAACGAGTCAAAGACAGAGTTTGTACTGTACTCAAAAGTGTAAATTTTTATTGTAGAAAAACAACCATACATTTATACAAAGATTTTTTTTGGAATGTGTATACTTATTCAGCGGAAAATAAAGCTAAATAAACTAAAGCACTAGATGGATTCCAAAAAGACTAAAATCTTAGTTGACGTATAAAAAGATAAAAAGTAAGCACAAAAGCTAACACCATTCCATACATTCCATAAATACGCACCAGTCGCCCTTCTCGTCCAAAAAGTAAAAGGAATGCGTCGATAAAGTCTCTTGACTTTTCTTCCCATTTACTTATCATGTCGATTCGCTTCTCACCAATATTTTCCATAACTTTTTTTCCTTTGTCTTTTAAATCGTCAAATTTGTTTTGTAATCTAAACTTTTTTTCCTAGAGAAATATGTATATTATCATTACTTAGAATTCAATGACTTTGGTAAAAAATTTAGTTATCTTTAAAATACATTGGATTTGTATTTTATTAAAAATAATAATGTTAAATTATTACTTACGTTCAGGAACGAGACATTTAGCTCTTTGGCACTGTAACCTCGTGCAAGATTCCTTCTAACGTAAACATCGTAGTCTTTGACGATTCTTGCAACAATATCAGACGTCGACACACCTTCAGTTCTCTGTGTCGCGACAAACATGCCTCTCTCCTTTAGGCTCGCATAAACATCAGAGCCATCATCGGACATGTACGGTATGTCGTCGTGTGCGACAAAATCAATCTAATCAAAGTAAACAGAATAAAATATTTATTCTGTATTTAGAAACTGTAAAACTGATTCTTATGGAAATTACTTTGTGCCTTTCAATGTATTCATCATCTAGTTCCCATGGCGCGTCTCGGACAACTTCATCAACGTATCGGCAATGTCGCACGGCATCGTACCTTTCCGCGTCTGTCATGACAGTGCGGCCCTTTTTGCTATGTGTCAATTCATCGTTGCATACTACAACAATCAAAATTTGTAATTAATTTTAAATTAACCACTCCTTCATCATTCGTTAAACATCGGCTAATTATAAAATTACCTCCAACGATCAGATATACGTTAGGAAAGAGATTTTTCGCTTGCATGAGTTGTCTCGCGTGACCTTGGTGAAAAAGATCATAAATTCCATCGGCATAAACTCGTACTCTGCGTGGAGCTAAAAACCATTGATATGACGAATTATTTATGCTTTTAAACATTTTCAATGGATTTTACAGATTTACATACATTTCCCCGACTTTGCCTCTTTAAGTGATATTTTTATACTGTAATCACACGCGTTGGCTTCTGAAATGGCATCTGCTTCATCGCTGAAGGGCGCTTCTTTACATATGGACTGCAATCAGATGCATGGTTAATTGATACCATTGAGATATTTATTTTTTTAATAACTATTCAGTGTCACAGTCACCAATCACTCACAGCAAACGTATAATTAATGCATGGATTCCTAAACTGTTGATAATATTTTATTTCATCCTGACTCTCGATGTTGTCACATAATTTTATGTTTCCATATGTCATCTTAACTTAGTGTTTTGAAAAATATTTAACAAAAGTAAGGTTTAAATCATAATAAAAGGTTTAAAAATGTATACAACTGTCAGTGACAAAGTAAATTAGATTACACTTTCTTTAAAATTTGAACAAGACTTCTTTAACGTAATTTTCCTATGGCTGTTGCTTCTTGGCTGAATGAATCAACACTACTCTAGCTCTGCCAAGACATATACTTGATTCTCAGAAGAAGCTCGATCACCAGTCTTGTCACACCACTTTATATTATCAGTAAAAATACTGAGCATCATTCATGTGCTCACATTTAGATAAGAAGCCTACATCTACCTTCAATCGTATTAAACAATCATTTACATTTGAGAAGTCAGAAAAGTACACAAATATTAGCAACAGATAAGATTATTTCGGTAAATTTAGTCTAAACTTTATCTCATCACCTTTTCAAATGTTTTTGATTATAAAAAAGACCCAAGACTCGCCCATACTCGTTGTGATGTTAAAAAAATGAATAAATTTTGTGTTATATGTGACTTGCAATTCGATATTTTGAAAAATCAAGAAGCAGTGAAAATTCATTATTATTTAAGTATTTAATCGAAAGCTTAGCTACATTTTTTCAACATTTAATGAATGTCTCAAAATTAAGTATCAATTTTTTTTTTAATTTACGAGTTGAAAGAATTAAAACAAACAAATAAAGAGAAATTTATTATCACTTGACCTAAGATGGGACCTACCATGACTCAATAGATAAAATATGAATTTGTTTGCAATCAGAAGGAAGTCACTTGCGTCAATTTATTGTAATTTAATGATTGGAAAGAATAACAACTTACAGCGAATATTGGTGGTGTATTTTCCCGTGAAACAGTGGTATTTTCCGTTGAAAACAAAGTAATTTTCCCTTGATGATCATCTGTCCCATTTTCATGTAAGGATTCCATTATTGTTTCACTGTGTCTTTTTCTCCCTGACATGTTAATAACTCTCCTTTGTATAATTTTTACTTCTCTGAAATAGGAAATATAAGTATTTGTTATAAAAAAACTTTTTAATACATCTGACATTATTGTGTATTAATATACCATAAAAAAATGCTATAAAATTGTGAAACAGTATAATAAAAATTAAAATGATGTAAGATTGAATATTGTTAGTTTCAAGTTGAATTTTTTATTTTTTTTTTTTTTTGGTGCTTTATGCTGAACTTTTTAAAAACATTTGAGGACGAGTTGATTCGGTTGTCAAGGTTAAATAAAGAAATCAACTATGGCTCACTTCAGGTAATTAAATTCAAACAAAATTGCAGCAGCAAAGTACTTATTTGAGAAGTCAATTTTTTTTACAAGTGACATAAAAATATTATTGGGCAATAGATTATTAAAAAAAAAAAAAAGAAATAAACTCAATTCTTGCAATAGTGTTTATCAATGTAGTATAAATACCAAGTTAAAAGCTGTTTTGTAATTGATATACTTAAATATGTTGTGTAATGATATCTACAAGTGTATTGATGGAAATAAAAACGCAAATCAGGGCACTGGCTGTAATCAATAAATTGCGTATGAAAACAAATGTGTATCAAAATAAAATTGAACCCAAAAGGATTTACATGAGAATGCAGGCATGAAAAAAAAATAAAAGTGTCATTAGTTGTATACACAAAACTAAACTGAGCCACATAGCATGAGGCAAGAAAGTATGCATACATACACTTGTTAGTTGGAAGGAAGTTAAAAACTTGCTGACCCAGTAAGCCATTGTATCACTTTAAATATTGTTGTTAGAATTACAATGGTAATATTAAAAATTATTATTGTTATTTATATTGTCTTTATCAACGAGAAACTTTGTTGAAAAAAAGCTCTCTTACTGTAAGAGCACTCGGTGCCTTTCAGAAATATCTTATCATGGAATAAAAATTGTACACGTCTACAAATGCAACAAAGCCAGCACACGGTGAATCACAACAATCACGTTAATGAAGTACCCATAAAGTGTTCAGTAACTTGGAGAGAGTTTATTTCGGAGAATTCGATATCAAAGGATTATGGAAAAGCTGTGTCGTGTCACGAGTCGAGTATACCTATACAACCTTTGATAATCCACGCCACACAACTCTGCTTTCCATGTGAATCCGGAGCAACAAAAATAACGCCAACTTAACTCAACAACAATAATCACACACACCTATATATTGTATTTGCACCCTATGGTTACACTGGTAACACATCACTCACTGCAAAGATCACTAAATTATTAAATGAACAACCGAAGAAGAGAGACATACGGACGACTTGATCACCCAAACATGCAGAGTTCGCTCACGTTCAGCAACGTTCTCGTGTTCTCTCGTTATATATTTCGTCAGTTGTAGAGCGTTGGTTAATATAGGAGTGAGAGTATTTTCCGTAATGACATGAAACTCCGCTGCACTTTCAGCACTGCTTTAATTAAGTCAGATTATTTAATCGACACGGCCAATTATTTCCATTTCTTTACGACGGCGCGACAAGTCTGTTCGGCTAACGGCCTCCTGTATTGCCAGATCATCAGCTGATGGTGGGTGCGCCTCTCCCACCTCCCACCCCACGTTCCTTTCATATTATCAGAAAAGACATTGTATATATATATGTACATACAGTGTGTTATGTATATATGTTGTAATTTCCCCTCCTTCCCCTACTACAGACTACTCTGTAACACGAGTGCAATAAAATACAACCGGTAGACAATCGGGCAGATTTTTATTTATATAATTATATATAGTTTGAAAATTGCGAAGAAGTGAATACACCTCTATAAGACCGAAGAAACAACAGTGTCAAGTATTTATCAATGTTGGTAGAATTTCTTTTGAAGTAAGTGTGCACAAAATCTTAATGAATCAAGAAAAATCAACTAACACGCGGTTCTTTTTGTTGTTTTTAATACCTAGAGTTATAGCAAAGATGAAAATGTTACATCTATGGATGAAACTTTGTCGTCTCACCGGGAATTTCGCTTGGCGTCGAATAACGTAAGCCCGAGACCTTAAACCTATAATTAAAAGCTCTATTAAGAGTGTATTTTGAAATTGAAGTAAATTTTACGGCAGAGGCTTTTTACGGTTTGTAAATGATTTTCGAAATTTCCGGCGAATAAAGATTTCAGACAGTGTTTGGGTGGAAAAAAAAAAAAAAAAAAAAAAAAGAATCTCAGGAAGATCAAGTTTTTCAACGCAATGTCACAAGAGTCAAATAAAGTTTGCTAATTTTTCAGAAGGAAAAAAAAAACGTGTATGCAGTAAGATGGAACTTCGTTATAACAAAAAATTAATAAGCATGCAGCAGTCTACGGTTGGAATTACACTTTTTTTTATCTTTTTCGTCGCTTCTTTTCTCGAAATACGTGAAACACATTCATATGACGCGAACAAGAAAAAATCTCGCGTCACTCGTACAAGATATACATCATTACCTTCCCATACGTATTATAGCGATTTCGTATTTCGGAGTAAGTGACGTGTGTGTGACAAGAGAAAATTATACTCTATAATGTGTACAACTGAACAGTGACAAGCTTAGATATCTCGATCGTCTATTTCTTGCTATTTATTGAAAATAAGAAATAAATAAATAAAAAAGTTTTTATCTACATTAAACAAAAGACTATGGACGCGTGGTATACCGCTTGTATTTTAGCCTTCGATTACTTTTGCTTTTTGTTTTTTTTTCTAGTTTTTCCAATTACTTGTCTCGCGATAGCAAGACAGAGTATAAGTATATAGTGTTTGTTTTTTCTAATTAAAAATGAAAGTTTGGTTTGTTTTTTATTCATGCAAAATAAGTGGACAAGCACGCAATAGTTTTGGTAGTAAAATGTTTTTTTTTAATGGATATTCTAGGTGTTTAACACTGACTTTTGTTGGTTTTATTCAACAATATATTGCTGTTATATTGCTGTACTTTATAGTCTTAATAGAAGAAAAAAAAGTTAATGTAATAATCAATTTCATTGCACGAATAAATTCCGAGATACGCAGATTGAGCAAGAATGTCGCGTAAATATTCTGTCAAGCGTAGAAAAACAACGAGTACTGGTTCATTTGTCGATTTGAAAACTTTTTCGTCCGTTTTTGCTACAACTGTTAATTACTGTCATAAATTTACTCCAAATTCAACTTTTTCACTGTAACGTGTCATAAAACTTTCATTGTGTCCAAAATGAGTAAGGGTACAATGCCAAGAAAGCCAAGAATACCAATAAAAACAAAAGGTTTACATCGTCAACTAAATCGTGTGGTCGATGAATGAACCTCAACCAACAACGATAAATAAGAAATTTACCAAAAATCGTTTGTTAGTTTTTCTTTCAATTAAAATTTTATACATGGCAACAACGACTACGAGGACCAGACGATCGAAAGTACAAACACATATGAGCCGTTCTCTTTGTAACCATCGTCGTACAGCAGCGCAAACGATGCGTTTAATTAACAACATCTCACGTACTTGCAACGTGCATATTCGTTCGTGTCAAAAGAATCATGCATATTATACATACATGCAATATAAGGCAGACGAATCTCGCGCAACGATGATGACAACAACAATAATAATAATAATAATAATAATAATAAAAATAATAATAATAATAATGTACGATCACGCGACTTTGTACATGTTCGCCGGTGATGAGCCGATTTTTTTTATCCTCGAGAGATTTACATATGTATTTTGTCAGGTCTGATAAGTTTCCGTCTCTATACGGCTGCGCATTTACACGTTTTAATAGTAGGTCAAGTTTTCGAGATTACATTTAATCTCTGAAGTAAATTTTGTCTACGCACACGATTCAAGTAATATAGCGTTGGGTATTTTCTTGAGATAACGCTGTCGCAACACCTATAAAATAACGGGTAGCGGGGAATCACTTGTGCATCACTTGATATATTTCAATTATCGAGTTTTTTTATTTTTTTATTTCCATACTTTGATCGTAATTTTGTCATCTTACGAGTTTCACTTTATTATTAATTGCTCCTTCAAAATACGTAATTCCCATTACCAGTCATTAATAATGTAAATTCGAACAAATAATAATTCCCATTTCAAAAATTGTTGAATTTTTACGTACCGAGTCTTAACGTAACAATCTGAAACCTATCAGAGATTTGAAACTGATACCATACCGTCAGGCAATTTTTATTTACTCAGCAAAACATTTACGAGTGTATCTAATCGTTACATCGTCATTTCCAACTGCTACCGGTAATTTCAAAGATATAATCGTCAATTTATTGTAAATATATACTTTAAGTAAACAAACAAAAAAATACATACACCAAGTCACATGAAGGGCTTTTCTTTTGGGGAAAAAAAAAAAAAATTCTAAAAACTTCTTACCTTTTGTATATTACAGTAACGACAGACGACCTTGGATTTTATTGCCGATCGGTGCAGCTTTTCCGGCTTAATTTTGTTTTTTTTTTTTTCCTCGCCTTATCCGCACTTACGGCCTCCGCGGTCACGTACCTTACAGCCAGTAAGTTTTTGCAAAAAACTCTGCGCGAGAGCGGGTATCGATTTTTCGGTGGCCGGCAGCTAGAGCTTTATACATCGGCAACTCGCCAGCTCATCTCGTTATGACTGATATACACACTCACACGCACTGATACGATTTTCACTGAAATATATTCAATTAAAATTTTTCGGCGCGCACTGACGTTTAACGATAACGATGTGAAACAAGATACAAAAAAAGAAAAAATGAAACTTTTATTTTTACCGATCGCTCACCACCTGTACAACAACTCGAATAGAAGTTGATCACTCTAATCCAGTCGAAGCCGACTTATTAACGATTTTTACCGTAAAGTTTATACATTTTTTAAAAAATATGACAGTACGAGTTTAATTAATTGACTTTACGAAACTTCGGTAAAAGTATACTTACGAAGAAGAACGAGTATAAGGTGAGCCCGCGACTCTACGAGTGTGGAGATTGAAGATTCGAAAGCTGCATGCATACGAGCGAAGAGTTAAAGGGAAGCGGGCCGAGGTAGGGATGAAAAGCTGAATACAGATAAGTAGAGATGGGTGGGGGTATAGGGCGATACGACAATATTGTGTATTGTGTTTTTTGTTGTCGGTGTGTATATGACGCAAGATCGGATGATCGTGAGGGGCGCGTTCGCGTTGGCGCAGCTGTGCCCGCACTTATACACGTGGTGCACTGAGAACTGAGATAATATACAAGAGAGAGAGAGCTTTTACTTGGTGGGATTTTTCCGGTAATGACGACGCGACCCGTTACATTCTTACGAGATTCCGTGTTGCTTTTTAATACCATGAGGTACTTATTTAAAAAAAAAAAGGTAAAAAAAAAAGTACGTCTCTTAAAAATTTATTTAAAAAATGTTAGACGGACTTAGAATGCGATATGGATGACGGGATACGTTTAAAAAGTGTTAACTAAAAATACTACGCTATTGAATTTCAGCTGGAGCATAACACTTTATGAAAGAAGCTATTTTTAAAACAACAATATATCTCGATACAATGATAGATTTTTTTTTTTTTTTTTTTTTTTTTTTTTTTTGTATAAACACGACGAACGACAAGTGTTAACAGAGAAAAATCAATGCACGTTGCTAAAAACTAACAAGTACACCCTCCCAAAATTCGTTCGGTCAGGATAAAGTAAATTAAATTTATTTGAATTTCAAGTGGAAGAAAAAAAAATATCGGATATCGGTCAATTAATTTTGTAATTAAATTAAACGTGTATTTGTGTGCGTATGTACTTGCAAAAGCCGTATGGGCAATGGAAAATAACACTGAATTATAGTCGCGTTTCTAACAATTGTGAATTAAGGCGGTTTCATCCGGCGACCGATGGCGTCGATGAGTCACATAATTATCGCGATGGAAGGTTGCAAAGATGATGTATGCTTCGTCATTTAAACTCTAGGCCCAACGATGTCGACGTTATATTCCCATATTTTATTATTTTAAACGATAACTTGGAATTTTTTTGCGATGGTAAACATGGAAGTAATCACGATAAGTATCGACTGATGCAAAAAAACATTGGAATGTTAACGTTTCTTCCAAATAATAACGCGAAATAAAACTTTGGTGTGTATGCATGTATCATCTACTTTGACGCGCAATTTAGGTAATGTGCATTGTTTACTATCAGCCGACAACGTTTACTATTGCGCTTCAATAAGGAATATTGGCACTTATCGTGCCGCAACCGAAAAAAAATTCAACACAATTCCCCGAGACAGTTGTTTTTACGTTTGATGGGGATGTGCTCTGAGGTGCATAATTTCGTGTAACTAAAGATGCCTTGTGTCCGATTATGTTTCTGCAATCACAATTTCCTGTGAAAGAATCTCATTGCCTGTGCAACCTTATGTGATTCCATGGTTGGTCATCGAGAAAGCGTCACAGATAGCTGTTTATGGTACTGCACAGAGCGGCCGAATATTTGGTAGGATTTCATGAATTGGATCGTAGTTACATTTCAGATGCTTTTATGGCTTCATTCAACAACTCAATCAAGTTGCGTCAGAATTATACTTGAGCTATGCAACAAAAATGTTAATTCGTACTTTTTCTTAAATAAAAAAAAAAAAGGCTTTAAACACTTAATAACAAAAATTATAATCCTGATGTTTTTGAGCTACTTGAGCTTACCATTATTTTGTACAGCTGTTAACTCTACTTGGTTTTTAAAAAATATTTCTGTTATGAGGTACCCGGCACATATAGGTATCGAGACTAGTGAATTCCAAGCGGAGCGCGTTACGCGCGTGAGAATCGCATACTTATATGGGTTAAATGCTGATAATGTCATTGACCGCCAAGTTACGGGAACCGTTAGTTACTGCACACACAGCGAACGAATGACATTACCTTCACAAAATGAATAATTTTTCATTAACAGTTACTTGTTGTGCTTCGATGAAGTAACGCGAATCCACGTCAAAGATTTTCCGTGCCACTAGTTTTTAATTGTTTGCGAGATGAAAAAAACCTTTTTTTTTTTCATTAGAAATAATTACATGTTCTTCTGTGTTTTTCAAGTGTACTGACGCTCAACTCAAGCACGAGTGGGGAATGTGAAGTATACTTACAACTTTAAATTGTATAAAATTGGTATTAAAAAAAAAATTTGCACTTTTTAAATGAAAAAAAAATAAATAAAAAAGCTTTGAACATTGAATTTTTATAATACAAATTAATTTTATTTATATATGATCACTTAAAATATATAAATGTAACTATTTCTAAAATGCGTAAAATGACACTGCGGAGAATAATAAAAAATTAAAAAACAAAAATTTAACATGAAAAAAAGGTTTAACCAAAAGAGTTTTTTAATTTCGGGAACAAGTGTTATATTCGTCTCGTATCAGTCGAACTGGCGAGAATTAAAGAAATCACTTGATTTTTGTCCATATATCAATTAAAAAAAGTAATTCATGATTTTGCCAACACACATAACAATGACACGACTCAAGTTTTGTAATTAAAAAAAATAAATAAGTATGTTATTCTAAAATACAAAATATTTGAACATTTAGTAAATTTTTCAATAAAAATGAAACCACAACTCTTTACAAAGCTTGAGATTTATTTGATTGGATAACGTTTAAAATAATCTCTATATATGTAGTTCTTAATTCGACTATCTGTTTATATCGATTCAATTGTATCATTTTTCTTATTGCGACGATTTTCGCTGTCGCTTTCAATCGACTGCTTATCTCTCCATTTTTTTTTAACATGAATCATGCCGTTCCGACAATCCGATGGGTATCTTTTGATCCCAATTTCATTTTTTCTTAAAAAGTGTTTAAAACTGTGAAAGAAAAATTGCACTGCTAAAGGAGGAACACCGTGAGATGTACCGAAAGCGAACATTTTACATCCGACTTTGGTGCATCTATGTGATATCTTTTGATTTTTAATGGCTTATGTATAATCAGCACTTTTTTTCTTTTAGAAATTTTATCTTTCCTAATAAAAAAAAAAAAAAAAATAATCGGAGGCTTGGAACTACAGCAGCATTCAGACGTTCTATTGAATCAAATTCGCTTCAGCACCTGATCATTTCATTTCCACTTGCACTAATTTATATTTAATTTCTCGATTTATTATTTTATGTACAGAGAATTTTTTTCAATTTTTCTTCTTGAGTGAGATAAAAATATACAGACAAAAGTGCTATCGTCGAAGAATAACGTTGTTTCACACACGCATCCTTTTCGAAGTCAATCCGTATGCTTATCGAGTTAGTTTCTTTTTTTTCCACAAGGGTTGTTAAGTTCATGCAGTTTAGATATTACTTAACAACTGTGTATAAATAAATAAAGAGACAATGTATAGCGGATATACGCTGTGATTTGCAAATTTTCTCTTGTTTGCTCTCAACAATAACGTTTTGGTTCCTTTAGAACACTATATGCAAAATCGTAGAGTATTTATCAGTGCGCAGCACCAAAGAACATCGTTACAAACGGTGATTGTATAGGGGAAAGGAAATTGTTACTCTTTTATTTCGATGAGATTAACTTTCAAACGGTGTAATAGATGTCTAGATTGCATAATTGAAAGATTTTTTAATTAAAAAAAAGAAGAAAAAAAATTATTTTCATAATATCGGTGGCGCCTAACGACGCGACGATCCGCCAACATTCCACGTAATAACACTGCAATCTATCGTTATTATATCATTAAATAACATTAATTGTACCTAAATTTAATAATAAAATATCTAAATCACAATGTCATGCCGTCATCAGAGCGATGGCAATGAAGTTGATGGCTTCCAGTCTATTTTATTTTCTCGCATATTTTTTTGTTTATTGTTTATTATTATTTCATGGGAGCAATTGCAGCAGAGAAGGTGTATGCATACACAAGTTTACGTTTGTCTTACACTTGCGAGAAATTGATAAGCCCGCATTGACGAATCACGTCTATAAAATTGTTCAGCTTAACAAAAAAANAAAAATTGCATTTACATTCTCGGAAGAGTAAGCCACAACTTGATTAAAATGTTATAAAGCATTATGTAGATTTCTCATATACCTTATAAGTTTGTATACGAGAACGTAAGAAATATTTCTGATATACATTTATTAATGATTTTACCATCGTTTTTTTTTCTCGTATTTATAAGTAAAATTTTTTTTAGAAAATTATATATTTCATAGAGAAAATTACAAAAATAGTCATTTCGTCATTGCGAACTTATTTACGACAAATAAGAATTTTTCATTGTACGTATACAAAGTATAACTTAAAATTTTCTTTTCACGAAATAATGAAATTCATTATTTATTGCTAATACGACAAATTTTGAGGTCTGTATTTGTGTCGCACAGTGGAGACAAAAAAATATTCAATTAACAATAACAGTGATCAGCAAAACAGACAATTACACCTATGTGTCCTTTTTTTCTCTCCGAATGCTAACTAGTTAGGCTGTAAAGTGAGGCGTAAAATTCAGTTTGCTTGTTAGGTAGGTAAGGCATCTAAATAACCTACGCAGCATCGATTATTTTCCCAGTTATTGAAATTTGGAAAAACGCAGATATTTTTGTTATAATTTTTTTTTATTACGTTGAAATCGAATCGGCTCAATGGCGTCTTATATTGGGGGTTGCACGTTAAGGGCATCGTGGAGTGCTATTTTTTGTTCCGGCGTCAAAACGGACATACACATTTGAAACATGGAATCGTTACTCTGAAAGAAAACAATTTTTTTGTTTTAAGTTACGTGTATTCGAATACATCATAATTAAAATAAGGATGAATTGTATTTATTTACCTGAACTTGTCGAATTATACCAAGTATTCTAGGTAGAACTTCACTATCGGAAGGTATGACATCTTTACTGAAGGCTTCCGCAAATATTGAGATGAGCTTTTGCAAATTTGAATTATTTGGACCTAGAACTATTGGATTGTTCGTTTCAATCAAGTCGCACAAGTATCCGTAAACATGTGGGGCCTCATCGTCATCCTCTACAACTGGTAGCCAACTTAACCAGTGTGGAAGAATTTCGTCAACGTTGATTGCTTTACTGTTGTATTTAAGGATTTTCGTTACAGCTGAAATGGCATTCTCTGTAGGATTTACTTTTTCGATGCTTCTCGAGTCAGGCTCATTAATGACTTCTAAAAGTCTGGGTAAGGCTTGGGCGCAGGCCTGTGCAAAAGCTTCGCCGCCGAATTGGGCAAGAACTCCACAGCCATAAGCCGCAGCTTGCCTGACTTCTGCTGATTTGTCTGTGACATACTGAATGAGAGGAAGAAGGAAATGTTTCTCGTATTTGACGCATTCAGGACCTCCGTATTCAATCACATCGTCAAAGACGCATAGAGCCCATTGGTGATCAGACCATGGCCTATCGGGGGCCAACAATTTTACAAAGTGTTGCACGATTTGATCAAAGTAGATGAAGAAGGCCGATTTGTGGGTAATAAAAAGCGCGTGGAAAATGTCACTTATCCTACTCAATGTATGAAGATCTTCGTTGTCTTCGTCGGCAAGCTGTTCTTCAACGACCTGAAAAAAAAAAATATTTTTTGTTATTCCAACATATCCAACACAATTCAATTACGTTCTGTGTTTGTTCTTCATACATCATCGTAATCTTCATCTTTTCTTTTTTCCAATCTAGCTACGGCCTTTTCGAAGTGTTCATTTAACAGTTTGTTGAGAATGCGTAATAATTCCTCCATTGACTGTGGTGTAAGACAACCAGCACCCAAAGTTTCAATGCATCTTGCCAGAGAATACATTAACTCCAACATTACATCAGGCTCGGGTTCAGTGTCAATGGCTTTTAAAAGATCTGGACAAATGTAATTCCACATACCTTCCAAATACTGTGGACCTGTCAATGAAAATAATAATATATTATGTAAACTTTGACATGTAGGATACAAAAAACCTTACTGAATAAATTAAAATGTAAATTCCAAAACTATGACTGCTAAATAATATTGACAGTCAACTCTCAGGAATTTCTCGTGAGTAGATCTAGACTCGATTCATTAAAACAACAAAAAGAGAAGAGACTAATCCACTAGTTTCTCTCCCACAGATGTAACACTATCAAATTCGTAGAAAAAATCTGATTGTTGACTTTCTGTGGCTTTCAACTTATAAAGTTAACTTATAGAAGATTCTTACCCTTAATTTTCGCACAATCCAGCAAAAAAGGTAAACTCTCCGCCGCAGCTGTCCGTACTCCGTCATGGAAATAGAATTTAAGCATAGGAACCATGAGTTTAACGACTTCTTCAGCATAATTTGCGAAACCATCTTTCAGCTCACGTGCGTAACACACAAGCATGTCACAGGCTGAGGATTTGTCTTCGAGTCCGGCAGTTTTAATGCCGAAATTCTGTTGTTCTCCAAATGAAACAAACTGCCAATCGACATCACTTTCAATACCCTCCATATCGTCATTGTCCAGCAGTGCCACTTCCGGTTTCATGGCTGCTGTCTGCATAACAGTAGGCATGACCAAAGGTAAGTACTGCTCAAAATCTTTTCCTATATAAAAATTACCCTCGTAAATAAACCTATTTTAAATATAATAGTAAAGTTAAAATAAAAATTGTAATCACCAAGAATTTTGCAAAGTCTTGACCAGGCAGAAATCAAATAGCTGAGTTGTGGGTCATCTTCGGGCAAATCCCCTTGTGTTTTTAGCAACATGGCCATAACGTCTTTGGCATCTGCTAAAAACTTGTCACGTCCAACAGCCAAGCCGATAAGACTGACGCATTCAATTGCTTTGCCACGCAGCAGTTTGTGCTCTGTCTTGGTTGCATTCTCAATAATAAACTTCAGACATGGTATAAGTCTATCATAATACTTTTCAAATTGTTCCTCGCATGTATCAGCAACGCTGGCTATCGTCGTAACAATCTTTTAATTATGAGAAAATAGAAAAAAAAATTAATTCGAACTAGATATGAGATTTATTAAATGAATGAGAGAATTCTATTTCAAAAAACAAACCTGTTCCAACACTAGTTTTGTTCCTTTGGCGACCAATTCTTGGAATTTGGCATTCAATATTAACTCTAGTTTATTCATAATACAATCCAAGTATGGCATCAGAATATTCTTAGGACAATCCTCGCTAAAATTGACGAGAGCTGCCCCAGCATGAGCTTGAACTCGGGGATTTTCATTGTCATCCAAAACGTGAAATAATCCTGGGATTACTACATCATGAAATTTCTTTTGGAAGGTCGGTGCAAAGTCAGTCGACATCTGTCCAACAGCATTGCAAGCAGCATATCTGACTCTAGGGTGCTGTAATTGATTAATCGGTTTATTTAAATAGTTAAAATCACGTAATTGAATTTGATGTTATTTCAATTGATTGTATGTTTCAATACTATGGCTATTGCATATTGGCAGCAGCCAACTCTCAGAAACATCCACTGAAAGAACTATTATCTATTTGTCAAAACGACAAATGAGAATAAAGAACTCTCAATAGAGTTAATTTGCCACAGACGTAACGCCTTCATGTTCTGTACGTGAAATGACTGCTGACTCTGTCCGTGGCATGTAGAAAAAACCTTATTTGAATCTATCGAAAACTTACCACATCTTGCAAGTATCGCATAATACCATCCATAATCTGTGGTAGTATTTGTTCCATTTGTTTATGACACCCTTCTCCTGCTGCAGATATTGCCATGAGTGCAGCATGTCTATTTAAATATTTAAATAGTGATTTTCTCGTATAATTATTATAATAAGTTTATAGTCATATCTGTATTGAACTACCTGTACTTCCAGTCGGGACTTTCCAACATCGAAGGAATATTCTGTACAATTTGTGGTAATATGGTTTTACCGCCAAGGCCACATGCTAGTCTATCAAGGGCACTCTCAGCTACCACATTATTGGTATCATTATCATCCTCGCTAACTTCGTCAGCTAAGCTCCAGTTTTCTTCATCGTCGATGTCGGCCATCATTTTCAAAACTAATGGTACTAGCGCAGCGATATATTTTTCGCCGACCTTTCGGACCATTGCTGGAGCATTTTCTGCGAGTGACACAATGACTTCGAGAGACAATTGTCTCCAAGAATCTTCCATCTCTTCATTGGAGAAAACTTTCATACACATTTCCATAATTGATTCCAGCTGAGGTCGAAGAAATTTCGGCGTCGACTCGGCTAGTTCAATTAGGACTTTTAGCAGAGAGTCGTCATCCTGTTTGTCAATTGATTCGGCTATGACGAGTACCAATGGATGTAACAACTCAGAAAAGTGCTTGTGGATATTGGTTTCTTTCTCATGAAGTATAATGAATGCTCCGATTGCTCTGACTGCTTGGAATCGTACCTAATAGTGCAATTTTGAATAAAAATATATTCAACAACGAATGGCAACATTTTTCTTTAAAGATAATACTGTAAGCTCCGTATCTGTCTGTAAATTAGAACTTGACAAGTTACAGTCATCAGAAAGCTGTTACTTTACGGAGACTTCGTGGCGACATGTGATTAGAAATATCACATTTGCGTATCTATCTCCACACAGACAGGAAACTTATTATTATTTGTTACGTAATAGTTACCTCATAATTGGCTGCATCACTAACAGACAATTGTAACATTTGCTTGATAAGGTCAAGATAATTTGCTTGTTGATTGCCAAAAACGCTTGGGACACATCTGAAAAAAATAAAATAAAATAAAATGAATTAAAAAGAAGTGAAGTTATATATTAATCGAAAAACTCGCAAGCTTCATACGTGAACAAAAAATTAAAGTGATGTTCAATTTTAAATTGCAGTAGAGTGAATAGATTATAGAAATATTACCAAAATATTTTGTAATATAACTTGAATTGAATTAGATTGAATTTTTCTCCATTAACTTTTTTTTTTAATTATTGTAACGGTAAAGATTTCATTTTTTCTGTTTCTATTAACGCATCTATCAGTATTAAAATCAACATTGCACTTCCACACGAACTTTAACTTACGTAAACATTTGCAGAGCACTCTCTCTAAGACCTGGTACTGGTCCATTTGCGCACTGGAATAGAAACTGCAAGAATTCCGGCCATTGGTTGTTACCGTCGTCGTCAATTAAATTTCTAACAACTTCGGCCGCTACGTCACACATTCGACGCCTGGTTTTGGAAGACTGCTCATTTTGAATAGCCAATAAAATTTGCTCTTTCAACTGAGCTTGCCCTTCTGGTGGAATCTTACGTGAAAATAATAAATTAACATTTGCTTGTAATATTTATTCAATTGAGCATATTTTTTTCATACGATTTTACAAACCTTTGGGTAAAAGTCCATAAATTCTTGAGTAAACACCCTACGTAACAATACGGCTGCCGAATTTCGTACATCTTCATTTAGATTTGTGTCACACAGAACACTTAGGAGTAAGTGAACTTTGCTTTCCAATGGTAAATTTTTGTACACCTCCTAAAAATCATGACAAAAAAGTAAATAAATAGGAAACGTTTGAAAGAATTGTAGTTTGATGAAAAATTTATGTTAAAATATTCAGTGAGTAAGGGAGGTTAAGTGATCGTTAGTTACATTTATCTCAGTTTTTCAGCTAAAAAAGACTTTACAGACCCCTTTAATTACATCATCACCTATTCTTATCATTTGTGTGCTCGAGCTAATACTGTTCTTACTTAATACGAATTTACATTCTATTATTTCAAAATAATTTTTTCTAGCTCACAGATTTCATATCAAAAAAGTTATTGTAACAATACAACAGCTGTATGTGCTAATATTCATAAAAACAGTAGGTATACTGTCCAAGTAACCTTTTTTTTTTTCTAATACACACCATAAAAGTGCAAGGTAATAAAAACAACAATAAATGGTAAAGTCACGCTATGAAATAGAATTATAAAAATGCGCAGAGATATATTTTCCGGTGGGATCAATCAAAATCGGATTCATAAGTATAATAAATACACAGAACGACAGAATACAGCGCGACCAGGAATGATAATAATGTGAGCGAGAAAACGCTTTTTCATGTACATTATATTTATATCCACATGTATGAGATACAATTCAACAGAGTAACCCTTTAATGATGACTCAGGCTCGCGTCAGTATGTGCAATAAAAGGCCCAATTAGAGCGTAGAAATTGGACTTGTCTTCTCAGAGACCGAATTTCTCAATCATCAAGATATAGGCTAAGTACATCGAAATCTTGTTTCGAAAAAGAAAACTCCGTACCCATACCAAATAGATAAATAAGTAAATAGAGCCACCCACGCGTCAGAGCAGCGTTGAATTATTGCAGGTCATGAGGCGAGAGAACGTGAGTTGCTAAGTATAATACAACGTTGCGTGCCCCGTCGCCGACGTCGGTGTGCGAATTAAAAATTCACGAGGCAACTCTCGCGCGCCGGTGAAATAAAAAACACCAGAGCACGGCTGCACCATCCGCTCCCGCTTCCTTCTTCCTCCCAAGAGACCGCGACAGTACAGGAGGTAAATATACATATTCAGCGTGGCTAACTTGTGGTGTAGAGTACGATATAAATAATATAAATAAATATAAGTACAGCGATACCCATATCAACCCATGTAAAAAAAGAAATCATTGATCATGTTTTACGACGATAAAGAAAGCCGAAAATCGGAAAAAAACGAGGAGAGACAGATGAATTGGGCCAGCGCAACGCGCCAACACACACACATGAATTAATTTTGGAGCGAAATCTTGAGCGACGAACGAACAAGAGCAAAGGGAAGGAAGAAGCAAGAAAGACACGTTGAACATTGGAGGTTATGTGAGGAGCGCGTGGCAAAAGGGAAATTAGCGAGCATTCTCTAATCCTCCAAGTGCCTTCTTGAGCGGGCAGAGTAACAATAAATAAAAAAGTAGCGAGCGCGTCATGCGCTGGCTCGCGTTTGTGATGTCTGTCGCGGAAACCTTGCGGAAAAGCAAGTGCCGCAGCAGCTGCTATGCTCTCACTGTGATATAGGAAAAATAAGTGTCTGCCAAATATTTTGGGCCACCCGAAGACTCAAAGATGGAAATTTCTCAATGTACTCGTGTAGACGAGCTTTTTCTGTCCATCATACTGGTTTTTTTTTTTTTTTTTTTTTTTTTTTTTAAGCACATGCATTTATGTACCACCAAAAGGCATCGAGACTTCTCTGCCGTGGCGAGAAATCATGCTTTCTGCTATTAACGTAAATAAACAAATAAATGATGAAAAAATGAGCGAGTAATTAAAATACAGCAAAACTATCGGAGCACGAACCAGGGGTAGGCTTTAAAGATTTGGACGACGAGTTTTGAAGTAAACACGGCACTAACAGAAGTAAAGGTGCACGACCAAATTGATCGTTCGGTGGGGCTAAGCGAGCTCCTCCCAAAAGATCGCGTCAATGGGGTTCTTTATCATCTTCTGGTTGAGTTTAGCAACACCGAACGCCTAACCTCTCGGTGCCGCGCTCACACGCCAACAACGTGCTCAGAGTGAGGGAGCGAGTAAGTAGTTATTTAGGAATGGAACATACCTCGGCTTGCGAGCGGACTTCGTTGTCAGTGCTGTGGAGGAGGGTGCTCAGGAGTTGCTGGAACTGCTCGAGATTTGCCGCCATTGTCACTTGTCGTCTTGGTCAGGAGCAGTCCGCGAAGAAGAGGTGCTGGCCACTGGCAGGAGCAGTAGGCAGCGCGGGCTGTCCCCTCGTCTTGTCGTCGTGAGACGCGCGCGCGCGCGTGTGTGTGTAATATGCGCGCGAGAACAACCTCCTTCTCTCTCCTTCTTCTTCCTCAGTTGCAATGTATATATTGCGGCTCTGCTACTTACTTAGCTTGAAGCTGAAGCGTGCATGCTCAATGGCTCTGCTCAAATGTTTAAAAACCTCTTGTCTCCGAAAGTTAAACCAGCTCAGGTGACGCGCGTGATATGCTTTGCCTGGAATCTGGATGCACTATGGTACAGTACTTCTAACACGCCCGTATTCTAGCACCGCACCACCGAAGACCGAGCGCAGACACTGTAGTGGACTACCTGGTAGTAATATATATATATATAAGTACCTAATTTTATTACCACCCAAGTGATGGAACCCGCAAGTACCCAAGTTAGGTTGGGTGGAAAAATATTTTTGCCGCCACCGGGCCACCACCGCTGTCGGTACTTAAGTACAAGATACTAAAAAGACTTAGATCGAAACTTGATACGCTTTAGTGCAAAACACGAATGCCACAAAATACCTTCAGACGCATGCACGGACACTGCGGATAAGTAACAGCTTTTAGAACTCGTAAGAAGATGATGGTCTCCCTGGATGATTCGCAAGATGTTTTTTTCACCCGGTTTATTCTCGTCTCCTTTTTTTTGCGCAGAGTGTTTGCAGGAGTACGGGGAGAGTACGGTAAATCCCCCAGTGGTGCCTGCACCGCCAAAGGCTTGAAATTTGCAATTTCAGGTAATTTTACTCCACTATGAGTATCTTCTCTCTAAAAACAATTATTAGTTTAGATCAGTCATTGTTTCATCAACAAATTGCGCGTGAAGAGCAATTGTAAGCGCAACAAGTGATACATCATACCTCGATTGAATGTGAAGAGCAAAACAAACCTCGAAAAATAAGTAAGTATGCTTGAGTATTGATTACTGAAGATGATAAGTTTACAAGTTTTAAGTAAGTAGGGTCGCTCATAAATTCAACTTTACTCTCTTGGGAGTAGGGAGCAATGACTTCCAGCTCAAAGGTTTCGTGAATAATGCGATGCCCGCTTTGCTTGACGATGAGTCGGACGAAGGGTACAGGTATCTCTTTGCCTTTCGCTCTTCTCGCGCCAAAAAATACACGCAGGACGAGCTGGCTCGCGCGCGCTCAATTCACGTCCTACGTCCTACCGGTCCGAGGGTCCAAGGTGGTGCGCAGCGTTTATTGAGGCGTTAAGCGGTTAAAAATTTTGTATTTTCGTTTGATTTGGGATGTAATAAACAAAAACGTTGACATTATTGACGTGAGCGGCAGTCGTTGTTGGTGTTTTTGGCGCTACAGCTGATTGTCCTTTTTTTTTTTCTTTTTTGAATTTATATACGATTCGAATTGTCGATCGGACGGTGTGTTTTTGTGCCGCGTTTTCTCTCGAAAACCTATATTGGAGCGCGTCATTGGCTAAACTCCGAATTGAAATGACCAATGGGAAAAAATTATAGTCGAACGGGACTATGTCGGTTTGAAAGTTTTTTTGGCGCGTCTAAATACTTGGGGAATACTTGTCGATTTATTATCTTTGGACTGCAGATGAAATAAATGTTATAAATTTCTTTGTATAATTTTGAAAGAAAGGTATTTTTTTTTTGTGTAGAGTTGGAATATTTCACGACAGAAGGACCAAAAATATCTTATACTTATAAGGAAAAAAATGTAGTTATGCATCACGGAGCTTGAAAAATCGGTCGGACCCTCCAGGTTTTGTAGTCGAATCATGCCAACGAAAGCTCCAAATAAGGTATATTGTATACTAAGCCACACACTTTAGTAAACGCTGGCAAGCATTAAGTACCTACATTTATATATGTTTGATTATCGATGGATTTCAAGCTCAAAAAATGAAATCGTCAAAGTAAGCGATGCAGAGAAATAGAGAGAAAGAGAGAGAGAGAGGTGGATTGTATAGGGTATACATTACGTGACCTCGCGCATTAAGCAATTCGAGGTCTCTAATGAGTCACTGCCAGCAATGCATCCTATTCCCATGTTCAATTGTTGGTCTTTTTTACTCGAGCATTCGGTATAGGACGAGGCGGCACGCGAACCTCATAATTGTTCGTTTCTGCTGTAATTTTCTTTCGACTGCCGTGGCACAGTTCTCTCATCTTAATGATACCCTGTGAAATTATTTTTTTACCGTCACTGGCAGGTACTTACACATTATTTCATCATAATTAACAATTCTTTCACTTACATCTATTTATTTACGTACAAATGAGTGTTTTTTAAGCCTATCTCCCGTGGAACACATCTATTATTTTTGCTTGTGACGTATCGTGTATAACTATGAGCACTGAAAGAACAATCAAACAGATCTACCAGTTTTATTTTTTATAAATATTTGACACGTCTTACAATTCTCTTGTTACACCTATATTTTGGATAAAAATTGTTCAGTTCAGTACAGTTGGTGCAATAGATCTCATTGCTTCCAATGTGCTTCATCATAGAAATAACAATAATGCTTTGCATACTGTATGTAACCAACGCACAAGTAACTTTGAAATGTTCTAACATATGTATAAGCCAAACATCAAACCCAATCACGCAAACTGAACTTCCCCTGCAGGCAATACATTGGCAAAGGTATATAGGGAACAAAAGCCCTCGAGGTTGTTTGATCAGGTAAAGAGCAAATAATGATAACAACAACGATGACGATAACCGGTCGCGGAGCATGTCGCGTTCAGGGTCTGCTGCATGAAAAAGCGCAGACACGCAATTTCCGAGTCGAGGAGGAGTCACCGGCTCGCGAGCCTCTTCTTTTCGCATACGTACAGGTATATACCACGTTGTGCAGGTTGTTGCAGTACAGTGCAAAAAAAAAAAAGTATATATATCTTTCCCGACGACAAGTTTGATCGGCGTATACCTACACATGTATAAGGGGATCGGTGGAAACGGAAGGGCAGAAGGAAAGGGGAAAAAAAGAAAACGAACGTATCGGGTGGCAGTGCACCGAGGGACATGAGGAGCGAGCTTGCACATTTGTACGCGAGACACGTTACGAGAGGCGAACTTCGACTTCTCCATGCTTTTCGACGTTCCGATCGGAGAGTCGAGAGTTTTTAAGCTGTTAATTGCCTTTACTGCACGTGTCGTTGATTTTTTTTTTTTTTTTTTTTTTTTTAAGACCAAGAGAGTATGGTTGGCAGTAAAAAGAGCAACTCTAGAAGCAGAAGAGGCATCAGCTTGAAATCGGTAGCAGTTGAAACGAAAATACTCATCGACGAGGCTACGAATCATTTGAACAGCGGTATTCACGAAAAGGCTCTGGTACTCTATACGAAGGTATGTGTGTTACATTTTTATACAAATTTAACCCGAATTTTCACTAATTTTACTTTAGCGCTTCACTATTTACCACGACACTTATCGAGCACGAGCTTTTTCACAATACTATTTTTTTTTTGTACAATTATATCGTCTTACGCGAATGGTAAGTATTTTGAAATACGAATAAGCTATACATCTGCCCCTCCTGAGATGACGAAAACTAAATCGAATTTGTCCAGTACAATATTATTTACAAGATTAATTGTAGCGTGATTTCGAAAAATGATTTTATACCCCCAAAGGGAAAAAGGCAGCTGTTACAAAGTTGTAATGAGTAGGTACATACCTTGTATTATTGACAAAGTCAAATAATCTAAATTTTGTGTGAAATTACTAGTACATACCTAAACTATAGAACATCATTTCTTGTATTCTGTTGCTGTAACATCTGATTCTATAGAAGGTACGACATAGTGTTAAGCACAGAAATTTTGAGTTTCGAGAAACTGCACTTTTAGCCGATAAATAAAAATTTTTTTATTTTCACGGAAACGAAAAATTGTTCAAAAATGAATTTAATTAAAAATATAATTGTAGAACAAGTTTTTATATTTCTGATGCTACGTCTGCCTTTGATAGCTTCAACACACAAAGATCTGCGTATTAACTTTGATGCGAGGGACTGCGTGAAAACGTTTTATTGTCAATAATTGCGAGTTTGGAAGCCTTACAGCAGGTTTTTGTTAATATAATGCACTTTCAAAGAAGCTGGTAATTATAAAACGTTGCTTTTCGTACAGAATAATTAAAATTTATAAATAACAAAGAAAATTTCTGCCAAGTTATTGATTACAATGACGCGATTCTGTGAATTCTTTGTAAGTATATGCATGAGATATGCAACAGCAGCGGCATCAATGACAAGCATATATTATATACCAATTGCTTTCTTGTCACGGAATGTCATGCTGAAGTAGTTCCTTTTTTCAACGAATGAGATATAACATCCGTTAACAGCAACAATTATCAACATACAGACGCCTCGGTCAAAGAAAGCGCTGACTCGCATTCAATTCAAATCTGAGTTTGCGCTATTTTTTTTTTTACCAAGGCGTCAAGTATTATATTTTGTCACGGCAAAAATCAGATACCATATCTCTCTTTTTTTGTTCTCAAACTGTAACATTAAGTAATTAGGTGTGTGTGCATACAACAACCGGCAATCCTAGCTCTGTCGCAAGTTACACATCATTTAAATTCAAAAGTGTGAAAGCCCTCATACCGCGCGCAGCACCAAAGGTGGTAGATTTGACGCGTTGTTGGTGGTTTCTAAGGTAACCCTCGAATCCACTTGGCCGAGGTGTCGATATCCACACTTGGCCACTGTGTGTCGCGTACAATGTACCCACCGATTCGTCCATTTTCTCAAGTTCAAAGTACCAAAAAGTAATACATTGAAAAAAAAAAAAAAAAAAAAAACATCTTGAAATGACGGAAACGCTGGAAACCCACCACGTGGGAGTTACTAACGAAGTTACCATACCGGTAGTTCAGGTATTCTCGGATATTTTGAAGCCGACGCTTCAAGACAACGATTTCCTGCAAAGTTTCGTCCGCATCGGCATCGACGAAGGATCCATCGAGGACAGACGCGTTAGAAGGTACAAATTCAACCAAAGAAAACACACTTGGGGGGAAGGGGGGAGCTGTGGTGTTTTGATCAACCAAAAAAAATAAAATCATTTAATATGAAAAAAAAAAAAAAAAAAAAGAAACGACTCCTTCGCCGGGGGCAAGCAGCTCAAGCTGAGCTTCCAAGAGCCCAGCCAGGAGGCGGCCCGAGGCGCATCATCGGCTTCCCGGCCGCGCTCCTCCCTCGTCCGCAGCAACAAAAGCGTCCAGGAGCTCCTGCAGGAGGAAAAGCTGCGCAAGTCGCGGAAGCGCAGGCGCCGGAAGAGCGACGCCCACCGCCAGGAGGAGGTGTACACGGACAAGGACAGAGCCGCGGCCGTGAACATGGGCAGCCGGGACATCAAGCAGTCGCTCAAGCTCAAGCGCAAGCAGGACCGAAACCTGGCCCTGCAGCTGCCCGACGAGGCCGAGCCCGGCTCCATGCTCGACCTGGGCGTCCGGGAACTCAGATGCGGCAACCTCGCCGTAGCCCTCAGCTGCATCAACAAGGTCGACCACCCGCACAACTATACATCCATTTGACGGACCATGCAAAACCTAAAATAAACAACAACATTCATTACTCAATCCCAATGGACACGTTTTCGTATGCTTTTAAACGCACCGAATTAGCATGCACGTAGTAGCTGTAAAGTTGGAACACGCGCTGTATAATATATATATATACATCACCTCAATGTAATACTTGTAAAAAAAAAAAATTAAAAAAAATCATCAGGCCCTAGAACTGAGTCCGCGGGATAAAAAAGCGCTGATAGCTCGGAGCAGGTGCCACTTGTTGCTCGGCGAGCCGCAAAAGGCGCTAGAAGACGCGGAGGCGGCGCTGCGCGGTCGCTCGAGGAAGCCCCACAGCGCCAGGGCGTTGTTCGCCAAAGCCGAGGCGCTCTATCACCTGGGCGACTTTGAGCTGAGCCTCGTTTTTTACTACCGTGGCATGAAGATACGGCCCGAGTTCGATCAGTTCAGGCTCGGCGTGCAGAAAGCCAAGGAGGCCATACAGAACATACTCGGAGGTAACAGTTACAGAAAATACACAACATTTTATCCTCAATCCTATATATTCCTATTCTTATACGCTGATTCAAGATGTATATATATGTACGTGATGCATGAGATGTGTACAATTGTATTTAAATTACAGGTGCTTCCGCGGTGCCTCTGGCGAAAAAATCGAGTTCGCGCAACACAAGCCGGAGCCTGCGAGCTCAGGATGAGGAATCATCGGTTTCGGCTCGACCGGTGACTTGCAGTCCCACCACGGTTTTGGGCTCGGAGAGATCGACCGATACCAAGTCCACCCTCAAGCTCGGGGACACTTGCCGCGATAACGATACGGTTACGCCTGTGAAAACCACTTCGACGTTCTCGAGCAAAAGACGACGGTCGCGCACGGCGAAGAGGACAGGCGGCCAGGAGCTGCACCTGCTGCGGCAATTGAACGTTGATAAAAAGTACCTGCAGAGCCTTCTGAAACGACCAGGTAAAGAATTTTCTTTTTTTTTTTTTGTATCGTTTAAATCATTATAATTTTACGTATGTATGATAATAACTCACGTGAGGGAGTTGCTCGATCGTGTGCCGCAGTGCGTAAATTTTTTAAACGTGTCACTGTTGTCGCCATCACCACCTACATCCTAGTCTCCATCCAAGGTGTCTCGCGAACCCTGCGAGTATGAAAATATTATAGTATTAAATTTACTTGAAAAGTAACAAAATTCAAGGACTCGCATGCCAATGGTAAAAGTAAAAATAAAGTATATATCTTACCCGCTCTCGTACTTCGAACATTTATTGAAAAAAAAAAAAAAAAAAAATGAATAGAAAAGAAAAAAAAGAAGAAGGTAGAAAGTAACCTCAATCACAGACCACAGACACAGACAGATAAGATATACAGTTCAAAGTGCATATACCGAATGAAGTGATACCAACTCTGGTAACCTCTGTCCATCACTGAAGAGTAAAAAGGGTAAAAAAAAAATGCCAAAGGTAAAATCAAAAGACAAGAATCCAGAACGAGCGATGAAGGAGTCGGAGCACGGTTACGTGCACGCGGTCTCGGGGCCAGTCATCGTGGCTAACAACATGCTGGGCAGCGCAATGTACGAGATAGTCAAAGTCGGGCACCAGCAGCTCCTCGGCGAAGTCATTCGGCTCAACGGGGATACGGCTACCATACAAGTACACATCCTATCAAATAATATACGATAGTCACAACATGACGTACGTGCAACGAAATCAGCCGAACCTTGATCTATCAAGGTGTACGAGAACACGAGCGGTCTCACGGTCGGCGATCCAGTGTTGCGCACGGGCAAACCCCTCTCAGTGGAACTAGCTCCGGGCCTCCTGGGTGGGATCTACGACGGCATCCAGCGGCCCCTCCGAGACATCCAACAGAACACCGGCTCCGTGTACATTCCCAGGGGCATCGGGCTGCCGGCCATCTCGAGGACGACGCTCTGGGAATTCCACCCGGTCAAGTTGAAGGGCTGCACGTGCCTGACCGGCGGCGACATCATCGGCCACGTCTACGAAAACAAATTGGTCAGGCATAGGGTCATGGTGCCGCCAAACGGCCGAGGAAAGGTGCGCGGATGACGCAAACCCACGTGGGCACTTTGTCATGAGAAAGAAAGAAAAAAATAAATAAAGTCATACAGTATACGACACGGTTCGCAGTTGACGTACCTGGCGACGTCGGGCTGTTACAGCGTGACCGAGCCGATAGCGCAGCTCGAATTCGAGGGCGCGACGAGCAGCGTCGCTATGTTGCAAACCTGGCCGGTACGCCAGCCAAGACCTTACGCCGATAAGCTGCGACTGGAGCGACCGCTGCTGACCGGCCGGCGGATCTTGGACGCGTTGTTTCCGTGCGCCCAGGTTAAATTCGACACTTGAGAGTTGTACCTATATCGTATAAAATTTTATGCATAGGAGTGTACCTTAATGGTGTATCCCCTCAGGGAGCCAATACCGCACTTCCCGGTGCGTTTGGCTGCGGGAAAACTGTCATAGCCCAGTCGCTCTCCAAGTACTCGAATTCGGACGTTATCGTGTACGTTGGTTGCGGCGAGCGCGGCAACGAGATGGCCGAAGTGCTCAAGGACTTTTCCGAGCTCATGCTGCAGTTTGACGACTTTAGGTGATATAAAAAGGTCTTTACGTGTACCAGAGATGCACGAGGAGAAGCGGAGACGGAGGGAAAATATCTAAAAAAAATTGCATTCATCCTCCACCACGACGATGGCAACAACAGCAGAGAATCAGTGATGAAGCGCACGATGCTGGTGGCAAACGCGTCCAACATGCCGGTGGCGGCGCGCGAAGCCTCGGTCTACACGGGCATCACGCTGGCCGAGTACTTCCGCGACCAGGGCTACAACGTCTCGATGATGGCGGACTCGACCTCGCGCTGGGCCGAGGCTCTCCGCGAGATCGGAGCCCGGCTGGGCGAGATGCCGGCGGATTCGGGCTACCCGGCTTACCTGTCGGCCAGACTCGCCGCGTTCTACGAGCGAGCCGGGAGGGTCGATTGCCTCGGCAACCCGAGACGCGAGGGCTCGCTGAGCTTGATCGGGGCGGTCTCACCGCCCGCGGGTGACCTCTCGGACCCGGTGACCAGCGCCACCCTGGGCGTCGTGCAGGCCTTCTGGGCGCTGGACAAGAGACTCGCCGAGCGAAAGCACTTCCCTGCGGTCAACTGGCTGACGAGCTACACACGCTGCCTCGCACCTCTAGGTATACCAATTATCATAAGCTTCATTTGTTTCTACAACCACCAATGTATAACTGTGTATGTTCGAAGGTAATCAGTAGGTGTATGTGTGTATAATACTTACAGGCGATTACTACGAGTCGCGGTTCCCGGGTTACCTGGACCTTCGCGCGAGGGCCTTGGCGATGTTGCAGCAGCACCAGGAGCTGAGCGAGCTGATGCAGCTGGTCGGCCGAGGATCCTTGTCCGAGCCCGACAGGGTCTTGCTGGACGTCGCCAAGCTGCTGATAGACGATTTTCTCCAGCAAAACGATTTCTCGGCCCACGATCGGTTCTGCCCCTTTTACAAGACCCACGCGATGCTGCGCAACATTATTGGCTTTTACGAGCTCGCCAGCAAAGCCGTCATCGGGGGTGGGTGCCGAAAGGAGCTCACCTGGGACGCTTTGAGGGAGAGGATGAGAAATATCCTGCACAGACTGAGCATTATGAAGTTCCTTTGTCCGAGGCGGGACGGCGAGAAGCTCATTAGAAAGGAGCTCGATGATTTGTACGCGGATTGCAAGAGTGCTTTCGAAGAATTGTAGCACATTATATTATATAATGTACCGTATTGTGCGTGTGTACGCGATTTTTTCGCCCTTCGTTTATTTGAATATACTTGTACTAGTGCTTTAATTGGAAAGCTGTGAGCTGCGTTGATCCGTGCATATTAGAGAAGAAAAAATAATTACTTTTTTCATAATTTCAGACGTTAAGGCAGCTCATCAGGATTCGGCTCAACACATTACCGTACATGCCGAGGAAGGTATCAACTTTCTCAAGTCCCGACAAGAGTTTTGGAGGCAGCAGCAGGTGAATACAAAGGTGTAACATACATTACACGCTAATTGTTGTTTTGATCCATACATGTATAGTATCAATTTATCTGATTATTGTATATTATATATTTAATTCATAGTTTACGTAAAGTTGAAAGAGAAAAATAATAATAAATGAGAAAATGAACAAACTAACGATAACACTGTGTGTTAAGTATTGATGTTATTGTATAACCTCGTGTAGCACACTATTGTTATTTAAAAACTCTCTGAATAGGTAGCTTTTTTTCCCTTTAATATATTTTAAGCTTATCTTACTGCATACTTCCACGAAGTATATTATCATCAAAATATTGATGCATCGTAAAACTTTCAACATAACACGACTGAAATAAAGTGATGGAACCCGCAAGTACCCAAGTTAGGTTGGGTGGAAAAATATTTTTGCCGCCACCGGGCCACCACCGCTGTCGGTACTTAAGTACAAGATACTAAAAAGACTTAGATCGAAACTTGATACGCTTTAGTGCAAAACACGAATGCCACAAAATACCTTCAGACGCATGCACGGACACTGCGGATAAGTAACAGCTTTTAGAACTCGTAAGAAGATGATGGTCTCCCTGGATGATTCGCAAGATGTTTTTTTCACCCGGTTTATTCTCGTCTCCTTTTTTTTGCGCAGAGTGTTTGCAGGAGTACGGGGAGAGTACGGTAAATCCCCCAGTGGTGCCTGCACCGCCAAAGGCTTGAAATTTGCAATTTCAGGTAATTTTACTCCACTATGAGTATCTTCTCTCTAAAAACAATTATTAGTTTAGATCAGTCATTGTTTCATCAACAAATTGCGCGTGAAGAGCAATTGTAAGCGCAACAAGTGATACATCATACCTCGATTGAATGTGAAGAGCAAAACAAACCTCGAAAAATAAGTAAGTATGCTTGAGTATTGATTACTGAAGATGATAAGTTTACAAGTTTTAAGTAAGTAGGGTCGCTCATAAATTCAACTTTACTCTCTTGGGAGTAGGGAGCAATGACTTCCAGCTCAAAGGTTTCGTGAATAATGCGATGCCCGCTTTGCTTGACGATGAGTCGGACGAAGGGTACAGGTATCTCTTTGCCTTTCGCTCTTCTCGCGCCAAAAAATACACGCAGGACGAGCTGGCTCGCGCGCGCTCAATTCACGTCCTACGTCCTACCGGTCCGAGGGTCCAAGGTGGTGCGCAGCGTTTATTGAGGCGTTAAGCGGTTAAAAATTTTGTATTTTCGTTTGATTTGGGATGTAATAAACAAAAACGTTGACATTATTGACGTGAGCGGCAGTCGTTGTTGGTGTTTTTGGCGCTACAGCTGATTGTCCTTTTTTTTTTTCTTTTTTGAATTTATATACGATTCGAATTGTCGATCGGACGGTGTGTTTTTGTGCCGCGTTTTCTCTCGAAAACCTATATTGGAGCGCGTCATTGGCTAAACTCCGAATTGAAATGACCAATGGGAAAAAATTATAGTCGAACGGGACTATGTCGGTTTGAAAGTTTTTTTGGCGCGTCTAAATACTTGGGGAATACTTGTCGATTTATTATCTTTGGACTGCAGATGAAATAAATGTTATAAATTTCTTTGTATAATTTTGAAAGAAAGGTATTTTTTTTTTGTGTAGAGTTGGAATATTTCACGACAGAAGGACCAAAAATATCTTATACTTATAAGGAAAAAAATGTAGTTATGCATCACGGAGCTTGAAAAATCGGTCGGACCCTCCAGGTTTTGTAGTCGAATCATGCCAACGAAAGCTCCAAATAAGGTATATTGTATACTAAGCCACACACTTTAGTAAACGCTGGCAAGCATTAAGTACCTACATTTATATATGTTTGATTATCGATGGATTTCAAGCTCAAAAAATGAAATCGTCAAAGTAAGCGATGCAGAGAAATAGAGAGAAAGAGAGAGAGAGAGGTGGATTGTATAGGGTATACATTACGTGACCTCGCGCATTAAGCAATTCGAGGTCTCTAATGAGTCACTGCCAGCAATGCATCCTATTCCCATGTTCAATTGTTGGTCTTTTTTACTCGAGCATTCGGTATAGGACGAGGCGGCACGCGAACCTCATAATTGTTCGTTTCTGCTGTAATTTTCTTTCGACTGCCGTGGCACAGTTCTCTCATCTTAATGATACCCTGTGAAATTATTTTTTTACCGTCACTGGCAGGTACTTACACATTATTTCATCATAATTAACAATTCTTTCACTTACATCTATTTATTTACGTACAAATGAGTGTTTTTTAAGCCTATCTCCCGTGGAACACATCTATTATTTTTGCTTGTGACGTATCGTGTATAACTATGAGCACTGAAAGAACAATCAAACAGATCTACCAGTTTTATTTTTTATAAATATTTGACACGTCTTACAATTCTCTTGTTACACCTATATTTTGGATAAAAATTGTTCAGTTCAGTACAGTTGGTGCAATAGATCTCATTGCTTCCAATGTGCTTCATCATAGAAATAACAATAATGCTTTGCATACTGTATGTAACCAACGCACAAGTAACTTTGAAATGTTCTAACATATGTATAAGCCAAACATCAAACCCAATCACGCAAACTGAACTTCCCCTGCAGGCAATACATTGGCAAAGGTATATAGGGAACAAAAGCCCTCGAGGTTGTTTGATCAGGTAAAGAGCAAATAATGATAACAACAACGATGACGATAACCGGTCGCGGAGCATGTCGCGTTCAGGGTCTGCTGCATGAAAAAGCGCAGACACGCAATTTCCGAGTCGAGGAGGAGTCACCGGCTCGCGAGCCTCTTCTTTTCGCATACGTACAGGTATATACCACGTTGTGCAGGTTGTTGCAGTACAGTGCAAAAAAAAAAAAGTATATATATCTTTCCCGACGACAAGTTTGATCGGCGTATACCTACACATGTATAAGGGGATCGGTGGAAACGGAAGGGCAGAAGGAAAGGGGAAAAAAAGAAAACGAACGTATCGGGTGGCAGTGCACCGAGGGACATGAGGAGCGAGCTTGCACATTTGTACGCGAGACACGTTACGAGAGGCGAACTTCGACTTCTCCATGCTTTTCGACGTTCCGATCGGAGAGTCGAGAGTTTTTAAGCTGTTAATTGCCTTTACTGCACGTGTCGTTGATTTTTTTTTTTTTTTTTTTTTTTTTAAGACCAAGAGAGTATGGTTGGCAGTAAAAAGAGCAACTCTAGAAGCAGAAGAGGCATCAGCTTGAAATCGGTAGCAGTTGAAACGAAAATACTCATCGACGAGGCTACGAATCATTTGAACAGCGGTATTCACGAAAAGGCTCTGGTACTCTATACGAAGGTATGTGTGTTACATTTTTATACAAATTTAACCCGAATTTTCACTAATTTTACTTTAGCGCTTCACTATTTACCACGACACTTATCGAGCACGAGCTTTTTCACAATACTATTTTTTTTTTGTACAATTATATCGTCTTACGCGAATGGTAAGTATTTTGAAATACGAATAAGCTATACATCTGCCCCTCCTGAGATGACGAAAACTAAATCGAATTTGTCCAGTACAATATTATTTACAAGATTAATTGTAGCGTGATTTCGAAAAATGATTTTATACCCCCAAAGGGAAAAAGGCAGCTGTTACAAAGTTGTAATGAGTAGGTACATACCTTGTATTATTGACAAAGTCAAATAATCTAAATTTTGTGTGAAATTACTAGTACATACCTAAACTATAGAACATCATTTCTTGTATTCTGTTGCTGTAACATCTGATTCTATAGAAGGTACGACATAGTGTTAAGCACAGAAATTTTGAGTTTCGAGAAACTGCACTTTTAGCCGATAAATAAAAATTTTTTTATTTTCACGGAAACGAAAAATTGTTCAAAAATGAATTTAATTAAAAATATAATTGTAGAACAAGTTTTTATATTTCTGATGCTACGTCTGCCTTTGATAGCTTCAACACACAAAGATCTGCGTATTAACTTTGATGCGAGGGACTGCGTGAAAACGTTTTATTGTCAATAATTGCGAGTTTGGAAGCCTTACAGCAGGTTTTTGTTAATATAATGCACTTTCAAAGAAGCTGGTAATTATAAAACGTTGCTTTTCGTACAGAATAATTAAAATTTATAAATAACAAAGAAAATTTCTGCCAAGTTATTGATTACAATGACGCGATTCTGTGAATTCTTTGTAAGTATATGCATGAGATATGCAACAGCAGCGGCATCAATGACAAGCATATATTATATACCAATTGCTTTCTTGTCACGGAATGTCATGCTGAAGTAGTTCCTTTTTTCAACGAATGAGATATAACATCCGTTAACAGCAACAATTATCAACATACAGACGCCTCGGTCAAAGAAAGCGCTGACTCGCATTCAATTCAAATCTGAGTTTGCGCTATTTTTTTTTTTACCAAGGCGTCAAGTATTATATTTTGTCACGGCAAAAATCAGATACCATATCTCTCTTTTTTTGTTCTCAAACTGTAACATTAAGTAATTAGGTGTGTGTGCATACAACAACCGGCAATCCTAGCTCTGTCGCAAGTTACACATCATTTAAATTCAAAAGTGTGAAAGCCCTCATACCGCGCGCAGCACCAAAGGTGGTAGATTTGACGCGTTGTTGGTGGTTTCTAAGGTAACCCTCGAATCCACTTGGCCGAGGTGTCGATATCCACACTTGGCCACTGTGTGTCGCGTACAATGTACCCACCGATTCGTCCATTTTCTCAAGTTCAAAGTACCAAAAAGTAATACATTGAAAAAAAAAAAAAAAAAAAAAAAAAAAAAAAAAAAAAAAAAAAAAANCAATACTTTTCCTACAAACATTAAGATTTATATTTTAAAACAACCAAATAAAAAAAAAATCAGTATCTTTTAAATGCATATAATATACTTGCACTGCACATTTTTTACACGTGCGTGGGTGCATAGCAGACGAATTTCGATGCCGGCGCTCTTTTCCTCGCACCCCTCCTGGAATCCCCACCACGGAACGCAATGCTCTTTTTTCCGATCCATCATCCTTGGTGGTGATGCCTTCGTGCTCTTCTTTAGTAAGTACTTAGGTATTTACTGCAGCAGTAGAGTAGAGAATTAGATATCAGTCAGTAACAGTATTGCATCAGCAACAGCCTCCTGTTGAGGAGTGTAGAGTGCTACTATGGCTGACGAGGCACCGGTAGAAAAGCTGTCCAAAAAGTGAGTAGCTACAAACACGTGCAACAGCTGCTGAATCCGACATGATTTTGGTACAGCAATGCTCGTGAAAGACTAAAAATTAACCTCAAACACAATATTACCGATAAAGTACACAATTTACTTGTTCTTTAGCTATTGCATTTTTTTTACTTTCTATAAATACTACCCAATATTCGCGACAATGTGCTAAGAAAGGTTTATCCGGAATTTGATGCACCCATAAAAAAAAATATCACAAATAATGCTAGGCATAGTTGGGAGAGCCTTGCTGAAACGTGGCGGCGGTGCCTCGACGAAGACGTTGCTCAGCGCGGCCTCCTCGTGCGAGGCGCGAGCCAACCAATTACGTCAAATTTCCGTCTGCCAGCCCTCTAAAAAGTGCGTAGAATCATGACTTTTACGTTCCCTCTTTTTTTAAATTACGTTAAGCCATTTTTATTTGTACTATTTTGGGCGGAAGTACTTGTATCATGTTTTATAGAGGAGCACTTTTTCGCGTATTTTTGAATTCCATCGTACTTGTAGCCACGTCGTTTTTTCTCTTAATTTTTCATTCCAACTAAAAGGGTTATGAAGTATAGTTTTCGTTGCTAAAAAACAAAATTATTTTCAGTGAACTGAAAAGGAAATTAAAAGCAGAACAAAAATTGAAGGAAAAATTAGAAAAGGAGTCGAAAAAACAAGAGGAAGAGAAAGTTAAAGAGAATTCTAGTGGTCCATCGAATAAATTATCAGAAGAAAACATTAGCCCCAATGTATGTTGATTGAGTTACTTTCTTATAGCTATGTTGGATTTCTGGTAATGCCTTACATTCAATCTTACAGGATTACTTCAAAATCAGAAGTCAAGCCCTTGAAAAACTCAAGGCTGCGGGTGACCATCCATATCCCCACAAGTTCCATGTGTCAATTTCCCTGCAGAATTTCATTGAACAGTACAGTGACAAGTTGAAAGATGGGGAGGCACTGGAAAATGAAGTAGTCAGTATTGCTGGTAGAGTGCATTCTATCAGAGGAGCCGGTGCTAAGCTGATATTTTACGATTTGAGAGGAGAAGGTGTGAAAGTTCAGGTGATGGCTAATGCTAGAAAATACGAAGATGAAGAAAAGTTTACCATAGACACAGATAAAATTGGGCGTGGTGACATAATCGGTGTTGAGGGTTACCCATGCAAAAGTAAGAAAGGAGAGTTCTCGATTTTGCCAAAAAATATAAAACTTCTTAGTCCTTGTTTGCACATGCTTCCCCACTTGCATTATGGATTAAAAGATAAGGTAACTTGAAGAACTTATTACCATACATGGGATGGAGCCTAATTCATCATGTAAATTTTGTATTTTCTTCCTTAGGAAACCAGATATCGGCAGAGATACCTAGATCTCATTATAAATGACAAAGTAAGGCAAAAGTTTCATACAAGGGCTAAAATCATTTCTTACATTAGAAAATTCCTTGATGAGCTAGGTTTTTTGGAAATCGAGACTCCAATGATGAACATGATTGCTGGAGGAGCAACTGCAAAGCCCTTTGTAACACATCATAATGATCTTAATATGGACTTGTTCATGAGGATCGCACCTGAGCTGTATCACAAAGTATGTCACTTGAATTAACATGTCTTCCAATATATTTAAATATACTTGAAGTTAAGTCAATTTGTCAATTACTATTTAGATGTTAGTGGTAGGTGGAATCGACCGAGTCTATGAAATTGGACGACAATTCAGGAATGAAGGCATTGACTTGACTCACAATCCAGAATTCACGACATGCGAGTTTTACATGGCTTATGCAGATTACAAAGACCTTATGACTATCACGGAAACTATGGTCTCGGGTATGGTTAAGACTATTCATGGGACATACAAGATCCAGTATCATCCCGATGGTGAAGATTCCGAGCCCTTAGAGATAGATTTTACGCCTCCATTCAAACGTGTTTCTATGATCAAAACTCTCGAAGAAGTTTTGAAAGTCAAGTTTCCCATTGCAACAGAATTGAATAGTCCTGAAGCCAACAAATTCCTTAGTGAGCTGTGTGTAAAACATGAGGTCGATTGCCCAGCACCTAGAACCACTGCTAGGCTACTGGACAAGGTAGAAATCGAATTATTTGTTTTAGTTATTCTCGGTATCATTACTTGGATTTTATCGATTTCAGCTCGTTGGTGAATTTATCGAAGAAACGTGTGTCAATCCAACCTTCATTATTGAACACCCACAAATTATGTCTCCACTTGCCAAATGGCATCGTTCCGAAGCTGGTCTTACAGAGCGTTTCGAGCTTTTCGTTATGAAAAAGGAAGTGTGCAATGCTTACACCGAATTGAACGATCCTTTTGTTCAAAGAGAAAGATTTGAGCAACAAGCTAAGGATAAGGCAGCTGGTGATGATGAAGCTCAACTAGTTGATGAAAACTTTTGTACTGCCCTTGAATATGGACTGCCCCCTACAGCAGGTTGGGGTATGGGTATAGACAGAATGACTATGTTCCTTACTGACTCAAATAACATAAAGGTAAATTTGTTTAAAATTCATTTTTATGACCTCCACAATATGAAAATACCTAATTGAAAAACTTCTTTTAGGAGGTGCTGTTTTTCCCCGCTATGAAACCTGATGATCCAAATAGGAATAAAGAAATTGTTGAAGAAAATGCGGAGGCCAGCACTCAAGGACAACAGAAATGAAATGGAGTTTTGTTAAATTTTGAATAAAAATAACTTATTGAATATTTACCGTTTTTTTATTTTCTGGTCAATTCTCAGAGTTAAAAAAATTAAAATTCGAACACACGTATGATGTTTAATAATTATAAAAATACTTCATGAAATAAATTATTTTTCAATAATTAACACAAAAAAAGTAAGTTTATGACATTTATAAGTTGCGAAACACCAACGTCAAAAATAATTTGGAAGCAGCATGAAAACATATCAATCCGGATAAATTTCGTGATCCAAAAGTCATTTACAGATATTAAAATTCATCATCAAGTTCAATTGCATTAGCTAATATCATTTAAAAGTAACAACTGACAGTTAAATCAGCTGTCTTCCGTATTTGGTACATATTTTGTCACAGAATTGTAATGTGCTCCCAATTGATACATGTGTCTGTAATAAGTAAGAATAAGTTTTCTCGTTGGTTCAAATTCGGTGCCAACTTCGTACGGAGCACCTATGGCTTGAATTACTTCAATAGGGCATTTGAGAACACTTGATAATACTTGGAGCTAAAAATAGGTCAATATAATTTAGTGTGAAATCAATAAATTTTACAAATTAAAGCTTCAGTTTACATACCTCCACAGCTCCACCCCAAGCACTCGTTTCCGCTACGTTATCACAATATTTTTCGTATTGTTCAACCGTCATAAGTTCATCATCAGTTGAATTAGAATTTTCAATAAATGGTAAAAAACTATCTATATTTTCCCTTAAATGATTGGCTGTTTTTTTTCTAAGGTCGTTATAGTCTAAAGGTAAATCACCTATTAATTTCAATTGGTGTGCAACAGCATTATAGAGGCTAAATCAATATGCATAAGTTAGTAAAATTTTGTTAAAAATTTTAATGTACCCATAAATAATTACTAACCAGTGTCCGTCACTAGGTATCTCGTGGACCATAAGGTTTCGTTTCGTAAGTATAGTTTTAATAGCTTGTATCTCAAGATTCCTTTGGCCAAACTCATTAAGTGCTTCTTGTTCAATAATTCTCTCGTTTCTTTCTTTCTCTGCGTTCTCCTTTTTTTCTCTTCTCTTTTGGGCTTTTGATACTCTGGCAGGCTTAGAATTGCCCTGGTCACTAATTTCAGTAGAAATGTCATTGCTCACAGTTTCATCGTTCTTTTCATTTTCACTCACACTTAAATTCATTTGTGATAACTTTAATTCAGCTAGATCATCGTTTTGTTTTTTCTCCAGTTCAGACTCCAATTTTACTATTTCCTCTGTTATTTCTTTTTTCTTTTTTTTGTCTCCTTTACATATCGTCTTCTTCAAACATTGAATTTTTGCTGAATACAAGTAAGTAATGACAGATGATATGGAAAATTTAATTTATTAAGCAAATACAGATACTTTTTTACCTTGAAGGTCTTTTCGCTCCTTTTTGTGTACAGCAATTAGCTCCTGCTCTTTAAGTGATTGTTCGGACTCGTCAGACATTATTTAACAAACAAAATATGGATTGTTTTAATTATCACAACACAATCTTTCGTTCTTCTAAACTAAGAGTTGAGGCCCGAGGGCTGCCGAGGGTGGTCAAAAAATCTAAACCAGCCGCCACTCTCAACACTCTCCCCAGAATTGAGAAACTTCATATAGGTTTGTTCATTTATCCACCTCGGAGCGCTCTGTGTACGCTAAGCAGTCCATAGTCCATCTGTCCATTATAACCTATTAGGGCACTTCGGAAATATAGGTATATTTTTGGATAGAAGATAAAGTCTAACATTGCCGCAAATGCCATTTTTCAAATAAACTTTTTATTTTCTATCTGTTGGTTTAAGCTGCAGCTGGATTATAAAATTGACTACATGGCAATACTATAATTACCACATTACTCTTAACCAATATAAAATATAACAAAATAACTTCTGATCTCTACGAATCATAAAGTTACTCAATTCTGGTGAGAGTGGCGGCTGGTTAAAATTTTGACCATCCTTCGGCTTCAGCTCTTGGACTGTAAGTTCTCAATAACCCTAACCATGTAAAAAAATTTCAAAATTTCCGTATACTTATTCGAGCATAATAACTTTCACCGATTTTTTCGGAGCAATAAACATCAAAACATCAGAGTTTTGGGGGGCCAAGTCCAAGTCGGCCAACTTTTCGCAAAAAACCGGGGACCGAGAAAATTAATACCGCTAGATGGCGCGGACTGTAAGATAAATAATTATATATATAGACATAAATAAGTAAGTATACCGATAGTGCACCTTTATTATTAAGTGTATAGATGCTTGTAGACTTCTAATGCCCATCTAACCATGCAATAAAAACAGCTTGTAAAATTCCCTAAAGTATCATTCACATGAACATTTTTTGAAGACGAATGTTGATAACACACAAAATAAGTCGTCGAGATCGTTCCTGCCGAAAAAAAAAACCGTGTGCTATTGTTTTGTCTTGATATATACATATAGTATATAAGTATATACCTCTGGTCTGGTGCATTTTGGTTTAAACTCGCTCTTGGTGCCTCGGTGGTTTGTGAATTTCTTTTGTATTTCACTCTCCTAAATCTTAACGCGAGGTTAGAGTATATGTGTAGCGATTGTTATCGCCTACTTGAGAGAGAAAAAGGTGTTTCGTCCCGAGAGCACCCCCTGCCTTAGACACAGGAGAGGTGTGGGCTCAGATTGACTCGATCGCGGGAATTTCACCGCTTGACGGGAGAGAATTATTAGGGGCTTGGCCACCTGGCGAGTAGAGCCTGAAGCACGAGAGATGTGAGACGCCACATACTTATGTACCGGTGTTTTCGTCGTGCTCAAGCTTTTTGTATTCCACGCGAGAGAGTACAATAATACACAAGAGCTAACATCTTGTATACTGCAAACAAGCATGTCAGACGACGAGGACGTGCCTTACGTCAAGAAGACGACAAAAACCGTGCACTATGGCTCGCTGGAGGAGGCGGAACGGATGCGCCTGTCGTCCGGAGTCCTCGATAGCAACGGTGATAGCGATGCTTTCCCGACTCCGGTCAATGTCCACATCTCAAATGAGTACATGGAACTCGAGAATGACATGTCCAAGGATCGACAGGCCCTGTTGGAAGAGTTCGAGAGACGTAAGAAGGCAAGACAGATCAACGTTTCTACGGATGATTCAGAGGTGAAAAAGAACTTGAGGCACCTGGAAGAGCCAATCTGTTTGTTCGGTGAGGGCCCCGCAGACAGGAGAAACAGGTTAAGGGAACTGCTGGCGAGTTTGGGCGAGGACGCTATCAAAAGGAAGGACGTAGAGGAGAAGTTCGTGCAGCCAGAAAAAGATCCAGAAAGCACTTGGTACCATGAAGGACCTGATTCATTGAGGAACGCTAGGCTATGGATTTCTGCTTATTCCGTTAAGCGAGCAAAATTTAGGCTGGAAAAAGCAAGGAAAGATTTAGAGGTATCCGCTGCTACTAAAACTGCCAAGAGGCAAGAGTTGCTAAAGAAACTCCAGAATTTGAGCACTTACTGCTCAGAAGTCGGAGATGCAAGACCCATTTCTTACTGTCAGTTCAGTCCAAATTCAAAGGTACTGGCAACAGCTTCATGGTCAGGGTTGTGTAAGCTCTGGTCTGTTCCTGATTGTACTCTATTAAGAACGTTAAAAGGCCACGAATGCATTGTAGGGTGCATCGTGTTTCATCCAAAGGCAACCATTGCTGAGGACATGTTTGCAGACAGGGTGTCTAGGATTTGTGTATTGGCAAGCTGTGCTAGCGACGGTTCGGTAAAGCTCTGGGGTGGTGGAAAGAGTGAAAAGCCTCTGGCAGAAGTTGAAGGCCACGAGCCTCACAGAGTATCCAGATTAGCGTTCCACCCATCTGGCAGATTTTTAGGTACCTGCTGTTATGACTCCTCATGGCGTTTGTGGGACTTGGAGCAGCAGGCAGAAGTTTTGCATCAGGAGGGTCACACTAGGCCCGTTCATTGCATGAGTTTCCAGTGTGATGGATCAGTCGTAGCAACTGGTGGGCAAGACTCCTTTGGGAGAGTCTGGGATCTCAGAACTGGAAGGTGCATCATGTTCATGGAAGGACATTTAAAATCAATATTTGGAATTGATTTTTCGCCAAATGGTTATCACATAGCAACTGGTTCAGAGGATAACTCTTGCAAAATTTGGGATCTCAGAAAAAGATCTTGCTTATACACGATACCAGCTCATTTGAATCTCATAGCAGACGTAAAGTATCAAAAGGAAGAAGGACAATACTTGGTAACTGCTTCTTATGACAACAGTGCAAAAATATGGTCAAACAATACTTGGCAGCCACTCAAAACTTTGTCCGGTCACGATGGAAAAGTCATGTCTGTTGACATATCTCCAGATCAAAAATACATAGCAACAACTTCTTATGATAGAACGTTTAAACTATGGGCCCCTGAAGTATAATACTATTAAATACAATTAAAATTATACGTATTTTTCGACTCAGACTTGGTTTGTAAAAAACAAAAGTACCTGTAATTATTAGTTGTGAGATATACAAATTGTAAATAATGTTTTTTATGAATTACAATAAATAAATATCCCAAAAATGTACACCTTTTTTACTGTTTTTTTTTCAAGCCATGAAAAATTAAATTTAAAATAACGTCTAAAAATTTAACACTCTTTTTTTTACGTCATATACTTACAGTTCAATAGTAAATATGTAATAATCTCCAATAGCATAGAGAAAAAAAAAATGGAATTTTCCCGCTCAAAACGACATATACTTCCAGCCAATCAGCAGCTCTGTATGCCTTTAGCAGCACAGCAGCAGTGGCAAAGCAAAGTATAGGTAAAGTTATATCTTTCTGAAGAGCAGCGCGTTGAGTCGAGATCGAGAGATTCGAGAGAGTCAGGACGTCAGGAAAGAGAATCTATCTCTCGGCGGATTATAGCACGAGGAGAGAGACGTACCTGCCGAAGAACAAAAGAAAAAAATCCGCTTCGTTTTTGGGCTCCATCGTTAATTATTCTGGTGAGGATAACAAAAATTCAAGAGAAGTTTGCACTTAGTGCACGTACATTTTTCTATAAGCTAAGCTCTTGAAAGTAGGATCGACCATGGACGTTGAGACAAACGCCTACTCCAAGCCGAAGAGCAAAAACAGCACGTACGAAGACGAAGAGGAGAAGAAACATTTTCAGCGCATTGTCTCCGCTTTTAAATATTACAAGTAGGTAGCCTATACCCATCTGCCAGTACTTATTGATTTCTTTTTTTTGTTTTATTGTTTCTTGAGTTCTTGAGAGCTGAAAATTGTTGGGTATAACCTCTGAGTTGGTGGGGTGTTGATGGACGCACCAATGAACGCGCACAGCAGTAGGACGATGCGTAGAGACCTGATTTTTATCTGATCATTGCTTTCCGTAACGGATACCTAATTTCCTCTTTAAGATTGCGTTCTCGTGTTTCATTAAAGGACTATGTTTCGGATGATTTATCGGGAAAGGAAAAATAATTGGGGCACATTAACCGGCCGGTATTTATATTTCTGGGAGTAGTTGAGCGACGAGGGCGTTCGTTACTTTTTTCCTCTTCCAATGTTTGTTTTCTATCGGAACGTTAATGATTTTTCGTACCTGTACACGTATACCATGGCAAACGGTGTTTTTAACGTATTCTCAAAATTCGTTTTGTATACATTATATTATGCCATTAATTTCCAAGAATAATGTATCGACTTATTCAAATATTCTTTTAAATGCACATTACTACATTGTAATACTGCGTGTTTTGCAAACGTTACACATAGAAAGAACTAGATACTTTGCTGACAAAAATAAATAAGCCACTGATGATATAATTGAGACTCGAGTCATGCACATGTCTATGTTCCTTTAAATTTGTTTTTTAAGATTTACTTATGATACTTCGTTATCAGTTATCGGAAGTTTTTTGTTTTCGCGAGTAGTCAATACTCTTTGATGACATTAAACCAAAGCATTGTAGTTAAATTTATCACTTACCAATACGGCAATCTTCACTCTCAATTTTTGATCAAGCGTTATTACCAATTTTTATGTGTAAATCTTAATGTGTAGACAACTAGTATAATTTGTTTGTTTCTGATTTTTCAGACCTCATTCTTTACAAAGAGTAAAAAAAACCGAGAAGTATCTGTTAAGTCTTCCAGCCCATCATCAAAAACTATTAAGTAATTATAAAGATCACTTGAATCAAGTCAAACAATGCATAGAAAATAATGATGAAATAATTAAGTTAATAATAAAGGATGTGGCACACATATTTGAAAACGTTAGCCCAGCTAGTTCTACAACGGATAATGTAAGATCAAGTTCTATGGTGTGTAGCATGTTTTTGTGTTGTCCTTATTGTTATATCCATTTTGAGTATTTTTTTTTTTTTTTTACTTTTATTTTGTATTTTCAATCATTATATTAAAAATCTATTAAATGAATTTCTTACATTTCATTTCGTATTTACAATATGTTTGACAAATTTTAGAGTTGCATGCTGTTTTTGTAATTAAAGAAAATTCACTCGTCTTATTGTAATTAATGAAAAATATATTTTTTTCGTAAGTTTTGTCATGTATTATGTACAACAGTGAATAATGAAAATGCAAGAATAAGGTTTACAAAGCTTAACAATTTACAGACTCTGACCCATCGTCCAATAATGGCTGATCAGGAAAAAGTTCAAGCCACAATAAAGCAACTAGTAAGGGATTGGAGCACAGAAGGGATAGAGGAACGGAGGACCTGCTACCAACCAATAATTGATGAAATCATGAACCAATATCCTGTAGATGAATGGTATGTGATGCACCGCCCTGTTAGTTTTAATCTTTCATCTTTCTCACGCTCTATATCCATACTTTATTCACCTTTCACATATTCTGTCATAATACGTTAGATTACTTCTGAAAGAATAAGTGGAGATAAATTTCCAGTACACCGGCAGAAATCCGAATCCTTGTGCCTGGAGCGGGGCTTGGCAGACTTGCCTATGAGATTGCAAGGAGAGGCTATACGTGCCAAGGAAACGAGTTTTCGTTATTTATGCTATTTGCTTCACACTTTGTGCTAAACAAGTAAGCTTACCCCTCTAATAGACGTTACTTTAATAAATTCATAAGAAATTTTTAAAGTTCATCTAAATACAACTAGCTTTGTTATTAGTATCACATAATTTATTTTAGACAAACTTTTGTTTTTCAAGAAAAGGTTATAAATTGTATTTACTACTTGTGTAAACAAACGTCTGACTTGCAAGCCTACTTCTTTTGTCAAATTTTTCAATTGTAACTACGCGGAGATTATTTAAATGTACTTCTACATATGATCAACAATTCGAAAAATAATTTTACTCTACCACTTTACTTTCAGATGCCGGGGGGTCAACTCGTACAAAGTTCACCCTTGGGTTCACCAGTACATGAACAATTTACGACCAGAGCATCAAACTCAAGCAGTTTACTTTCCTGACGTGAATCCGAGTGATCGTCCAGAAAACGCGCAATTTTCCATGGCAGCTGGTGATTTTCTTGAGGTAATTTATTGTCTGTTGCAGCAAACAAGTGAAAAACTCTTTTGAATAAAATAATAGTTTTAAGGGGGAAAAAATAAAAATGTGATAGTAAACATATCTTGCAATTAAATCATAACGTATTTAATTGACTAAAAAAGGTATACACGGAAGAAGAACACTGGGATTGCGTGGCCACATGCTTTTTCATTGATTGTGCCAACAACATAGTGCAATTCATCGAAACCATTTACAAAATATTGAAGCCAGGCGGGACATGGATCAATTTGGGCCCACTTTTATATCACTTTAGTGATATGCCAATGGAAGATTCTATTGAGCCAAGTCATAGCGACGTCCTTGATGTAATCAAAGGCTTTGGATTTCAAATAGAAGTTTGTATTATTAAGCTTTTGTGCTATGTATACATATATATCTTTATGTGTACATATAGACGTTTATTGTTCGTGAAATATGTTTTAAAAACACTTATTGTATTGCAGAAAGAAGAGACACACGTGAAAACTAGATACGCCCAGAATGTTAACAGTATGCTACAGTACGAGTACAACAGCGTGTATTTTGTTTGTAAAAAGCCTCAGAGGCCAGATGGTGAACCTATGAGCCAAAATGGCGTAGACACTAACGGAATTTGTAGAGAGGAGCAAGATTCTAACTAAACGCTCGGTTACATGTACATTTGTTAAAAAAATTTGACGGATATGTGTCTCTTACTTTTCGACATTACAACTTTGATAGTATGACTGCGTCCTTTTTGGTCCAATTTACTTTGATAACTATTATTATTATTTAACTCTTTGTCAGTCACTTGAGTCCTCTGTGATATTTTCAATTGATTCCGCTGGTAATTAATTTCAGTAGAAAAATATCTATTGAAGAATGTTGAACAGGTTTTTAAGTGAGTTTCATTATGTAATTGGAAAAAAATGTATGCATATAAAAGACTCGAGTTATTAAAATTTAACGGAAATTGTTAAATGAAAAGAGTTACATATTGTTTAAGAAATCTCATTTTCTCAAATTATCATCTCTCAATACGTGATTCAACGTAGAAATCGTCTAAAGTACAAATTGAACTAAAAAAATTAGCGCTTGATATTTTCCTTGAGCCCGACATGTGATTTAGCTTAATCATTGTTTTTAACATCTGCATTATCGATCCAAAAAAATAAAACTACGTTTGATGCCCAATGCAGCGTTCATAAAAACTTAATCAAAGTATTCATATGTGGTTAAACAAAAAGAACTAAACATATCCGCGCTTAAGCGTGATATAGATACATGCTGATTGAAAAAGTATTTATAACGAATGAAAAAATGCGATAAGTATGCAAGTCAATTATGAATTCAAAGTATAAACTAAGATCTTATCAGATATGGATTCCTCGAAAAACCGAAATACATGAACTTGAGTATTTCCAATAACTGGAGGATGAGTTTAAAAAATTTTGGATTTGTGATCGATGATGCATTTTTGTAAGTAGTGCCTTTTTATATGTTCCCACTTTTGCAAATATTTTTTTCATCTCTGTCAGTAGGAAAGAAATATTTGTTCTGTTTACAATTTTGCATAAGAAAAATGTAATTTGAAACAGTTATGTGAGGGTTAATTACAACGGCTGTTATAGTTGAGTCGAACTGCGGTATTAAAACGAATTTGAAAAGAGTAGCTTTTCACACATGTTTTGGATGTTAAATCGAAATGCTTTTTTTCATTAAAAAATGGAAAGGTAATCATGTTGAGCTTTTGATGAAAAGTTTTAAATGATCGAGTAGGATCTGCAGTTTGCGCGCAATAATTAGTTTGGTATATTGATAAATTACTTAGAATAGTAGAATAGTTATAACAGGATAATATAATTTTATATTCAAAATTATGAGAGCTTTTTATTCATACCCACCTATTTTTTTTTTTTTTTTTTTAGGTTGAATAAAAATATCAGTGACGCTGTGGTTCTTATAAATGTATTTTATAAACTTTTATTTAGATACTGTATAAATAATGAAGGTATTTTATCAGTCTCCGTTTGTTGCATCTTACTATAAGTTAAAAACTGTCTCCTTAATCTCGTTAACTCAGATATACCTCCTGAACTTTCGAGCACAACATTATATTTTGGAATTTTTATGTTACTTTCGATTCCCAACTGTTTGGCTGATACTATTTCCTGTCAAATTAGAGTTGTTAGTTTTTCATGAAAGTCGATAGTTATTGATTTTTAAAACTTACATTAACGATTTCTTGAGTTATCCTATCCATGTCATATAAATAATTTGAAGCTGATAATCGTTGCTGAAAAGTAATTCGATTAAAAAGGTACAGTAAAGGATCTATTAGTATAATTCAGTGTATTAAATTAACTTACAGACTGCGTGCTCATGTTTGGCTTTGGAGCTTTAACTTTGTACAGAGAAGCGTAAATTTCTTCGTATTGCAATTCATCTTCTGGATTGATAATGAACAATGGCGAATCCCAACGATTTTGACCATTTGGAGCTTCATACCTGTTATCAACACGTAACCAAAACACTCAAGTACTTAAAATTTCTTAAAATGCTTCTGATCCATGATATTTACCTGAGAACCAGACCATCAAATATTTCTCTGGAATATTGTTCACAGTCAGGCCTTTTCTCGTTGCACAACCAAGCGTATTCTACAGGCGAGTCACATTGCACCGTGCACTGGGTTATTTTATACTGTTTGCTCGTGCAGTAAAGTTCATACCTGTAACCCTTTATGTAATTACTACCGTCAATGATCAAAATATCAGTTGGAGATATAAGTCTCTGAACGTTAGATTTGATGTCACCACGAATCAATTTTTCTTTTACTGAATCTGTGAATGGTAAAATCATTAAAAAATTAAACAAAAATGTATCAACGCTTCCTCGAGGTTTGTTGAAGAATAGCCAACAGACTTGCCCGCAAAATAGCTATTTTTATCGAACATTGCTTTTTTTATCATTTCTTCTTCGTCGATAATTTCCACTTTTTTACCCTTTTTGGTTTCGAAAAATTCTCTCAGCTCCTTCGTTCTCGTTGTTTTTCCACTGCTCGGTATTCCAGTCATTATTATCAACGGCATGCTGTTAATATTGTAAGTTAAACAGATAGGCACTTTTATTTAATAACAAATCTAAAATTAATCCTCGCTCCTGCTCTGACAAGTAACCTCAAAACACACGCTCTCGATTCCGTCATGCATCAAGAAACTATGTTTACATCAATGGGCGCAGACATATTGAACAATAGCAGACAACCTCTTTGTGCAAATTTGCGCGCGAAACAAGTCCGTGGATTTCAAATGGTACAAATGATTGTGTAATTATATAATCGTTCTCCTTGTTCATTTCCCGATGTATATGTCAATTTGTTAAAAAAGCTTGATATTTTTTCAATATTTCAATTTAATTCAATTTCACGAATTCACGAAAACTTCCGCAATTCTATCAAAATTACTAGTCGTTGATACGAAACTACGATAGGCGTAAAGGTGAAAAAAAAAAAAGTCACAAAACTGTCAATACAACTGCATACTTCAAATAAACCAGCACACGCATCATCTGTTATAATTTGGAGCTACTTGAAAGAAAAAAAAAGGGCTTCATCGATCTTCTACGATTTCAGAGACGCGCGCTCGGCCATACGCCCGGTACTTAATAAATATAACAGCTGGTGTAGCGAGCTCCTATAAACGCGCTTCATCTGGCAATGTAAGTATCGTCTCTCATGCGTTAACTCAAGTACTTACTTTTGAATTTTCTATTTTCAACTTTACAGCGTGTATACCAACGTGTAAACCCGTAGCGTAAACAATTAGTGAGTGAAAGATAGGAGCTCTATTATTTCAATGTAAGTCGAATGAACTGCATATATGTTCGCTTTCGTTTATTTGTTTGTAATAACGAAGGATCGGTGGTCGGTGATTTGCTTGTAGGTATACGCGTCCATGTATCAAAAGCCGAATTAATCGATTTTACTGTACCCCACGCGACCAATGAACTTACCTCTATGTATTTTTACTATTGAGAGTAAAAAGATATAAATGACTGTACCTATCCAATAGTAAGTTCGTTCACTCGATTCTCTCTCTAAGCGTCTCGAAAAGTGAAAGTAAGCAAGCAAGTATAAGTACATACATATTTGAGGTGAACTCCTTCTTTTTTCGGCCGACCCAATAACAATTCCAACAAAGCTTGAGATGACTTTCTACTCCGATTCGCCGCAAAAGCGTGATTTGCTTGCTTCACGTGCACCCCGATTGCGACAACAATTTACTTACTCAAGCGTGTGTGTATATGTATATTACTTTGGTAACTTTTTTTTTTTTTTTTTTTCTTTTTTTTCTTCAGGACTATCTATTCCATGGAAATTACGTGTAAGAAAATTTTGCTAAAATGTGTTTTACGGTGGAAAATATTCCCTTGATTCGATGCAACGATTCGAGGCTTCAAGTTTTTTTGTTTGTTCTTTTTTGTTTTCCAAGAGCAGCTGATTTCGTGTATACGCAATATCTACGCGGTTTCCTTTGATTTTCGTGATTATTTTCATACATACAGCCATAACATAAAAAAAAAACCCGGATTTTCCACTCAGACCAGAATTTCTTGAATCCATCAAATTCCTCATGAAAAAACCTTTCATTTTATACCTTACACTATTAAAATCGGTTAATTTGCATTCGAATTATGGAGAGAGAGAAAAAAAAAGAATCATTGAACAGTTGTCTTTTATTCCATTACGACAATATTTTAATAATAATGTAATAAATAAAACACCAACCAGAAGAGTTTAGTTGAAAATTCAAAATTATCATCAATTGAGAGATCGTGCCGATTCGTTAGTTTTTTGTTGCCTCGTCGAGACAATAACACCATGCATACTTTGAGAAATGAGGGTAAAAATTGCAGTCGATGTGGAAAAAAAAAAAAAAAAAAAAAAAAAGGTTCAACGCACCTTTTTCATCGATCCCAGCCAGGTCAAAAAGTCAAAGATGTTCGTGCCAAACCATTACAAGTACCCCCACGTAGTGGTAGCAGGATCGTCGAGTCTTTGGCCTGTGATAAAAGTTCCAAAAAGCATCAAGACTCTCAAGAGAGCTCCTCTCCCGGGTACGTATATAATATATATATATACACGCTGAAAAGTGCAAGTGTATATATATATACATACCTCTCGGACTTTCCCTTCTTGTATTATTACGTATGGTGTATAATGGTAGAGGCAGAGAGAGCTCTTTCAGGGGGCCCCTTTACCCTCTCCTGCGCCTCCTCTCCGCCACCCCCACCCCCCCCCTTTAAAGGCGCCGAGCGTTGCTATTGTGAGTACATACACGTAGAAATCTTTGAAAAATCACGAGTTAGGAGGAAACGAAAGATTAGGTGGAAAATTATGATCCATGGTGATTTTTTTTTTTTTTTTTTTCAACGATTTTGATAGAGCACAAGTAGCTTTTTATCGTCATTTTCTTACCCCACCAAAGCTCGATCGAATTTGCATTGATTTCGAGCGCCTTTAATCACATACTGCTTCGTGGACAAACATTTTGATTGGATCCCAAGGAGCTCGGCTGTATACATATAACAAATGGATCTGAATAAAAACTTAATGTACCGTTAAATTAATTGTCACCCAGATGAAAAAAAAAAAAAAAAAAAAAACAATACATATAGATCTTAAACGTCAACTTGAAATGTTACGCGTGGAAAAAAAAAAATGAGACTTTTAAAGTTTAAAGTGCTAATAAATGTTTTTCCTTAGGTACAAACTGTTTGGGGTAAGCGAAAAAAAAAAAAAAAATAAAATAAATGTACCTAATTATCCGATAACAACTTTTTATTCTACATATGCTCAGAACTTCTCAGTACTTCTCGACTCATCAAACTAGGTTGAAATGAAATGAAAAAAAAATCTCCCCTCGCACTCGTGGTGGCGCTCCTTCACTTGAGCTACGATTCGATCGAAGGGGAGAAAAAAACAATCTCTGTTGCGACTATTCCTCTTTTTATTTGGGGGAGGGGGTGGAAAAAAAAAAGTTATTTTTTCACAGATCACCACCTATATAAGTGCACGCACCCGCAGACAAGAAGCGCGGAGCGTTGGCCGTCGCCGTCGGTCTGCACTTTCAGCGGCGGCTGCCGCACGACACTCCGGTGGGCTCAGTCAGAAACGCGCGCGCGAACCCGAGAGAAAAAGGACCTTCGCCTCCTCGCTGTTCGCGGCGCGCGGCCTTTCGTGTGCCTCTCTTATCCATTCGGACGTACCTACAAATCGCTCATGTTTCGTCACACGTGACCACCTCCTTTAAATCTGACTCGGAGCTTTTCCCGTTTGGAAAAAAACAATACCCCCCCCC
>NW_019379550.1:440100-450466 GCF_000648655.2 Copidosoma floridanum
AAGGGATGTACGTATCCATGTCCTTTTTTTTATAAAGTTACTTTGATTCGTTGTAAAAAAAAAAGAAAAGTGATCATTGGAAAAACAAAAGGAGGAGGAGCAGCAAGAAAATGCTCGGGCACAAGCTGCTACTGGCCCTCGCGACCCTCGCCTGCGGATCCATCACCAGCGCATACATAAGTGAGTGCACAACCCCTGTAACTTGAAAAGAAAAAAAAACCTCTAATTTTTTGCATGATGAAACTTTCTTTTTTTTTTTTTTTTCCATACTGTATCGATGCATGCTCAAAGGGGTGTATACCTGTACACCGGCTGCTCCACGCGTTTCTATCTTTTTTTTCTCCCTTTTTTTTTTTTTTTTTTCTTTTTTTCGAAGGTGGACAGCGGCCACTATAGGCTTCCTCCCTCGCCGAAGAGGGGGTTTCCGTTTTCACGACCGGGGGTATTAAAGTCGCCGCTTGGACACACGCACACCAGCTTACCTCTTTTTTTTTCTTTACTTCTCGTTCAGCGCGTCTGCTGATGTACGGACTACATCTACTGACGTGACGTGTCGTCTTAGTGTACATCATAATACTTATTACACGAGAGAACAGAGAGAACCGATGGTGTTGGGAGAGAAAAGGAGTCGGCTGATATTGAAATTGTCCGGTTCCGGTTGTTACAGCGTACACGCCGCGCTGCATCTTCTTCGTCTTCTCCTTCGTTAATATAACGCGTGCTACAGCTAATATGTACCTATAATACTCAAGTTGGACATAAGGGTGTACCTAATGGACTTTTCTTCTTACTCGAGTCGAAAACCCATGCAACAGAGACACGGAGATCACCAAATATACATGCGGTTATTTTATTTATTTTTTTTTTCCCCTCTGATCTCTTTAATGAGTAATCATTGGATTAAGGATACTTTTTTTTTTCACTATGATTCGATGATGTTTGACTAAAACCTGTTAAAAATTTTGAGAAATCGTTATGAAGGTGGTACCATGTGGCTGGACAAACAAGATTGACTTTTTAAAAAAATATTACCCGTCACGAACCATATAAATTCGATAACTATCGTTAAGAATCCTCGCGATGCGATTATCGTGCTCGTGTGAGTGTATGTGTGTGTACCTAATAAAGACAATTGCGACCCTCCGCGCATTAGTTGTCGCTCTACAATAATGACCGGTATTAAATTAACACCTTTTACAACTGTCGCTCATCACGCTGTTACTATGGACAAGTAAATTGAAGCGCCGAGAGACGACTATCTCTTTTCTTCTTCTTTTTCAATAGGTACACCAACGCGTGATCTACTATAAAGTATAGGTATATTGGGTTATCGGCACGCGTGCGAAACATTTTTTGGCCCCAACGGATGGAAAATCGGTTGATACCAACTAAAGCGCGATGGCTGTGCAATCGATTTGCTTATTAATGTATTTTAGTTAAAAAACCACCTGTACTGTCTGATAATCATCCTCTGAGCGTGACACGCAGAATTTTCTGGTTGGTCTGTGCCGCGCGTGAGTCGATTGTACCGGTTTTTTTTTTTTTTTTTTGTTCCCCCGACAAACACGATAGAGATTTGTTTTGCGTGTATTTGGAAAAAAAGTACAAGGGCATACCCCTCGGCTCACCAAAAGGCTCCTTCCTCCGAGGAAGTAAAAAAATCGACGCACAACCGGTTTCTTAGACTGTATAACCATAGGTGTAGACGCACGATCTGATCTCTCGAAAATATTCGACCTCACTTGGAAGTTTCTTATTCCGCCGGTGCTCGCTTTTGCCGCTCGCACAAGTAGCCCGTCTCCTCCTCTCGATCGCGCTTCGCATTAACATTACCCGCGCGTAAATCGTCAAACGAAAATTAAGGCAATTTAGTTTCGCTTTCGAGTGCATCACCGCGCGCATAAATTGCGTGTACGTGTACCTGTATATGCTGTACGCACAAGTACACACGGTTGGGGTTTTGGGAACAGGGAAACCTTTCGACGTCACGTAAACTTGGATGTGAAAAAAAAAAAAAAAAAAAAAAAGGGTGTACGCTGAACGTATCTGTGTACACGGGGAAGGAAATCTTTGTAAATCGGAAGTTGAGCGCGAGCGCGTGGGGGGGAAGGGAGGGTCCGAAAGGGCCAGAAATTCGATACGGAATCGGCCGTCGTCGTAGGGTTTCCGCGGCGTGTGCGCTGTTTTTTCGTCCATCGATTGGACAAATATATCGAGCCTCGCGTATCAAAGGCTAAGGAAAAAAAAAAAAAAATTGGTGCGTCATTTTCACGCGAACGACATACAATTCATACCGGTCTGTACATCACCGGGTGCGAATGATTCCGACAAAATAAAAAAAAAAAAAAAAGAAGAAAAATACTTTCATTGAAAAGTGCGATTCTTTCGAGATAAATGTAAATAGATAGCAATGCCGTGAGGTAAAAAATCTGCCGATGTACTTCATCGGAAGATTTATATTACACCCAGTCAATTTCAACCATCCCAAAGTCAAGTATGCCTATCATCTATATCTGTAATCGTTCAGTCCATCCATACCATAGCATATATATATATATACACTTGCAAACATCATGAAATAGGAACGCGCCGAGGCATGCAATACCATACACCTCGACAAGAGAGAAAGGGCTGCAATAAAAATGCTGGCGGTGTGAAAAAAAAAAAAAAAGAAAAAAAAGAAAGAAATTCATCAGAAACCCGTGATGCTGATCATAAATAAACTGAATCTGTCCATACGGTCTCGTGCAGTCACTGCCGATGATAAAAACGCGGAAGGGGTTTTCGTGATGTGCAATCCGATATGTGCATTTTGCTTGGATGCAATGTACGTGTAGGTATATAGGAGAGCAAAAATCGGTATAGGTGTAATAGGTATACCGACAAGTTGTTACGTTGCAGAGGGGATTTCAGAGATTTGTCCAGGGTTCAAGGGATGTACGTATCCATGTCCGCCTCGATTAAATTCATCAAATATCCCTGATGGGATCCTCGTCACCCTGTATCACGCCCACCACCAAAAGCTCTCAAATGAACAACACAATTGTGTACTACTCTATACATACCCATGGAGCGTATATGTCCCCAAAATTGTATTACCTTCAGTTATCATCGGAAAGAGACTCCACTTCCTGTACCACCTTGAAAGCCACATCCCTCCTTTGATACACGGAAGAAAATGGCATTTGATTAGAACGTCACGCGACGGGATTATCTTCTCGACTATACACGTACCGATACACCCTTGCACGGATATATAACTGGTAAATAACGACAAGGCCACCCTGTAACGAACGAGATTCGTGGGCGAGGCCCCGCACTTGCTGGACGATACGTACGCCACACATACCTAACATAGTGGGTGCACGTATATATACGTTTACGATCGGCCTTGACATGTGCGTCTCTTTGCCCGTAAATACACAATAGTGACGAGGACGAAGATGTCGTTGTTGCGTTACGTATATATATATATATATATATATATATACCTACGGGTCGAGACTGTGCGGACACACGCGAGCGAGCAGATATGAAAGAATCACTTCCATTCGGCTTATCGCTGTGGGCTCCTTTATCCGTCAATTTGCCGAGAGGGACTCGTCGAGACGACGCTACTTTTTCACGAGCCAGAGTCCGAGGGTTTTTGCCTGTCAGTTTCATCAGACTGACATTGCCCTTTTTTGGGGGAGAGACGTTGTATGTATATAGTGTTATATTTTTCTTTTTTCTTTTTTCGAACGATCTGATAACGTACGTTTGTTTTGGAGAAACGCGCCTTTTCTGCACTTCAATAATTCATCGGCTCATCGATTGCGAGGTTCGCTGAACTTTGTCTTCCAGCTAAATAAACGCACTTGGAACAAGTTTTCCTGTTTTTTTTTTTTTTTTTTTTTTTTTTTCAGTCGGGACGAATGAGGTTGGAGAACATATCCTAGTCCCAGATAACCGTACATGCAATTAATAGTCGTGCAGGAACGTCGTTTTCGGTAACGGCGCAAACTGTCACCCCGTGAATTTCCGCCCGTATACGCATGTCTCAATCGCTATTAGTAATCAAGGTTTCTCTACTGTGCCCGGACGCGCGCGACGCCGATTTGCAATTTAATGGGCTTTTCTTCCATCGGATGAATCAAACGCCAAATGGGGGGGGTCGAAGGAGCTCCTTCCGTAGGGTGAGCGCGCGTATTCCTCGTGATTTTTCATCCCCCTTGCGATCGAATCAATTTGGTGACTTTCATGTTTTTTTTTGTTGATGTTGTATGGCCTACCGTCAAATTTATGTGCCCAAGCCGTATATATACAATCGTATACGAGGTTTGCCGATCTTCATCTAAGCCATTTAGCTCTGACGAGCCGCGACTGGAGACTACAATTAAAGAAAAAAAGGCACTTTATTACCGCTCGATCGATCGTGTGGGTAAAAAAAAAAAATTATTTATAAATATCATTGGTTGTGCAAAGATAATCGTACAGGTACACCTGAGTAGGTACAATCATCGCTATCTGAACGACCGACGACTTTGGCAAATACGGATTAGGGAGACGATTTCCTTATTGACTCGCAATTTCTCGCTACATATACTCATACTTTCGGTAGATGGTGGCAAAAAAATCGAGTCACAAACATATAGGGGAAGAGTATACGTGAAAATGAAACGATGATTAAACGGATCACTGATTTGGTGGGGGGAAAAAAAAACAAACTATTTCTTAGAATCACGTTGAATGCAGACGTACCCAATTGACAAAAAATTATTCATAAACGCGTTAAAATTGTACAAAAAATCCGCGTGACGTAACCATAAAGAGAGCAGCGCGTGTGTCCCAGGTCAAGTTTATGGGAGGATCCGGCATACGTACAAGAAGTATGTACATATGCTTGAGTATATATTATATGGATAAGACGCAGCTACGGGTTTTCTCTCGAACATCGAGTATAACGTATAATACCAACATGTGTGTATACAAGCATGATAATAATACTTGCACGCCGCGCACGCGAGCCGCAGATGAAAGTAAAGCGGCAAATTTAATCAAGAGCCGCCTTAAGTAAACCAAGTCATCATTAATTAACAACATCCCGTGGGCTTCCCTCATATAATGTATATTAAGTACTCATATTGTGTAGCTATACGCGTATTTAGTTTCTCCTCCGTGTTGCACACGATATATACATGTATATATGTATGTATGTATATATGTACACGCGTCCGTCTTGGCAATCTATTTTCCTTTCTTTCCTCCAATCTTTGTCATCGTTTTAACGCAATAATCATCGTCGCAGTTGCGCGCGTACGCTTGACTCATGCATCAGTAAAAACGAAGATGTAAAATTTTTCGCGACACAATTGCTCCCCCGTCAAGAGAAATGGAAGACATGCAGACGTACAACACCAGATATACATGTTTGATGCCGATGATGAATAGAAGAGGGTATATATATATATATATATTTTTTTTTTCTCATTTCGTTGCATGCGGTAGACAAGAGGTATACACAAGGCCACATCTTTTTGTTTCATCGCGATTGCCGGTGCGGTCTTCCATCCACGCCTTACAGGAGTTTTCTCTTGGATAAATCTAACCGAGCCAAGGTATACTATACTTAGGTACCGATGCCATGTGCATTATAAATAAAAGCACGGAAAAGAATGCATTTACAGTTTAAGAGGGTAATTGTTAAAATGCCGATCGATTGGCCGATCAACCGTTAACTGCAGCGTTTGATCGGACGAGCCAATAAGGCACGCAAGGGATTGGTACGATTGCGCGAAAAGTGGTAAGACGAGCCCTTTCGGAACACAAATGTATACCGTAGAGTAGCTGTTTTCAGCGATTTTGATAAGCCACTCGATCGTATACAAATCTGTGTGGTATCTGTAAGTGGGTATGAAAAAAAAAAAAAAAAAAAAATTGTACCTCGATCGGACAATTGAGTAGGGCACGTAGCGCAAGGAGCCCTGGTATAATACATGCGCGTATCCATATATTATGCCGTGCCATTAACGTGACCCCATTTTTTTTCGGGAAAAACACGCGTGCAACAGACTTTCGGCATACATCCTTACCATTTTTTTTCGAAACTCCATGCACGTGCGCGCACAAAGCGTAATAATACAACGTCAGAGGGTTGTACGGCGCGTAAAATGTACGTAGCTTCACAACCGGAGCGAATGGGAGCGCGATGGTGACGCACCGCGTATATACATAATATACGGTCGACCGGCCCGGCTAGATCGATAAACTCTCCCTTAATTCCGCCCTTAATGCGTACAGTTATATTATATACACACGTCGCACAACAGTTGATGTGTATAATATATACGTATATTACGTAAAACGTCCCTGTAGTGTGTGTGTACAAAGGCACACGTCATCGCACGCGCAGTCAAATGAGTATGGGCCAAATGTACGTACAACAAACGTATACCTACACGTACAAGATGTAGACTCCAAGGGAGTCTAACGGAGCTACATGTGTGTGTGCCCTTTCTACTTTACTACGTATTTACTCCTGTGTACATGCATACACCATAGCTCAGAGTAAATAATAATTATTATTATTATTATTATTATTTTCTGCATAGTCCGCGCTCCGAGGTACCCATCAACCGAAAGGGAGACAGAGAGTATGTCTCTATTACTCCTTTTCCATTTTGATGTGGGAGAGGGTGCGACGAGGGAAACGTGACCGAGGATCCGTTGTGGTCTGCTCGGGGTTCATTAGTCGGATGGGAATTTTTTTTTTTTTCTTTTTCTATCAAAAAAGAATGCGCTCTTGAGGAACGATTGTCCGGAATAAAGGAGTGCTCGAGTACTTTGGAATTTATTCTTTTTTTTTTTCCATTTTTCAAGCAAGTATAATTATGTGCACATTGCCTAACGACTCGATTCGTTAATCAAGTTTTCGGGTATTGTTTTTGACGCTTTTGCCAAAGTGCGATGTAAAACGATGTTATAATGTACGTGTGTACCCCGTTACAGCGAGCGTGAGGAAGCCGAACCACAACAAGTACGTGGCCTGTTACTTCCAGAGTTGGGCGATATACCGCAACGGCGAGGGCATCTTCCAAATCCAGGACATCAAGCCCGAGTACTGCACCAACCTCATATACTCGTTTGCCGGCCTTAACGGCGCCACCTTCGACATCAGGAGCCTCGATCCTTGGGCCGATCTCGACGAGCAAAATGGTACTTTTGTCACCGGAACTGATGAACTTTTCTTTTTTTTTTTTTTTCATTTCTTTGTTTCTTTGTTTGTTTATCATATTGGTAATAACAATCATTTTGCCTCTCTCCCCATCTACAGCCTTTGTTTATCATTTGATTGTATTATCATTGTGTGTTTCAACATACGATCCTTTTAGACCCATGAGTTGTTAACATGTTTACATAACGCATTCGACTTGGGTGTTTTTGTATTTTTTAGTCCCATCAATTATACAATATATTGCTCACTCTGTGTTTAACCATATCTTCCTCTAATGCATCTATTGGCCAGCACCATTGGACGACCATTTGCTCAAAAATTGTCCTTTCCCCCCCCCCCAATGTAAACAATAACCCGTGTGGTGTGTTGTATATTAGATATACATATATATATTTTTTTTTTTGGTACAAATTAACTATATGTATACTGTACTTGTGAAGAGAAAAGAAAAAGAAAACCCATAATTAGTTTGATAAATGCTCTTTATGCAAAGAAACGTATTCCTCAGGTCGGGCGGGCTACAAGAAGCTAACCCAGATGCGCTACCAGTACCCGGGCTTGAGGGTGTCCCTGGCGGTGGGCGGTTGGAACGAGGGCAGCTACAACTACTCGGAAATGGCCCGGCAACCCAGCCGGAGGAAGAAGTTTGTCAGCAGCGTCGTGCACTTTTTGAGGTAAAACAAAGACACGTAGTATAAATATATGTGTACATCCATGTTGCGCTGGTAAAACATAACGTGATGTATATGACAATCGTGGGTTTTTGTTCAGAGCCCACAATTTCCAAGGTCTCGATTTGGACTGGGAGTTCCCGACCGCGAGGGGCGGCCAGCCCTACGACAGGGAGAACTTTGTCCTACTGCTCAAGGTACGTGTGCCTCATTCTTGTTTTTCGATTCACCGATACGGCAATCTGGAGTACATGTGGATTTCGAGTCTTCGGTCAGGATCTGAAGCGAGCCTTCAGGGAACACGATTTCCTGCTTACGGCGGCGATAGCAGCCGATACCGAGAGCATGCAGAGCCGCTACGACATCCTGAAAATAGCCGAGTACCTCGATTACATCCACCTCATGACCTACGACTACCACGGACTCGAGGGCCAAGTGGTCATGCCCAACGCCCCGCTTTACGAAGTGGTGAGTCACGGTGCACCCCCAATATGTACAAATAAATAATCATCTGCAAATACGCGGTCCCTTTGCAGAACAACACCCTGAACTACATATTGAATCTGGGAGTGAGGCCGAGGAAGCTCGTTTTGGGCCTGCCCACGTACGGTAAGAGCTACGTGCTATCCCACGGCTTGAGGTCGCAGGACGAGAACCCGATCGGCAAGAGCAGCTTGAGGAACAGCTGGCCGGGACCTTACAGCAACCAGGAAGGTTTCCTGGGCTACAACGAGGTACGCACAAGACAGAGTTCCTTTAAACAACAACAACAACAAAAAGAAGTCTACACATGAGGGGGTGGAGTTTATTGCTCCACATGACAGCGCGGTTCCTCGAAGGGTTGTAATTAATGTCCTTTCGCGGCGGTCGATGGCCCCGGCTGGTTGTATGTTTACCTCTACGTATACATTTTTAATTTCTTTTCCCAAGCCCCGGTGAACTTTGACGACCCCACCTATTAAATTGCGTATACGGCGCGATCGAGCGCGCATGTCTACAGTAAAACAGGCAGTTACAATAGCAATTGATGTAGGTTTGCAGATACCTGGTGACGAACGACTCGTGGATCGGTAAGTGGGACAACCTGAGCAGCACTCCTTACGCGATCCACCAGCGACAAGTGATCGTCTACGACAACGCGAAAAGCTTGCAGGCCAAGGTAATATATAACAATCGTATGATAAATAATAATGGCACCATTACAAAAGTATACATGGTTAGTCCATGTCGAGACGTTGAGTAAAACAAAAAACGTCCCTCGTAGGTCCGCCTGGCGATGGAAAAGGGCTTGGCAGGCGTGATGATCTGGAGCATCGACACGGACGACTTCCGGGGTGACTGCGTGCCGGATTACAAACGCGGCCGGGTCGACGCGCTCCAGCACCAGTACCCGCTCCTGCAAGCCATCACCTTGGCCCTGGAGAGAAACTCGAGCGGCAGGGCATCGTCCACCCTCGGTCTGGCCGTCATCCTCGTGCTCTGTACCCTGGCCCACTCTGTTCTTCGTTTCGGCCACTAAAACCATACGCGTGTATTATTAGCTCCGCCTTTTATCTCTTCTTCCTCATGCACCCTCGATTTGGCTCACCCCCGAGGGAGCCATCCATCCGACGTCCCTTTTCGGTACTCCACTTGTGGCGCGCAAAAGCTCCTGTTGATCCGAGGGATTGATTTAACGAGCTTCGCCCAGGGGATGATTGCGGCTTTTGTCGTCGCTCCCTCGAGGGTCGCTAATTGTCGGATGGGTTCGGAATTCGCGCTCACATGGAGAGGAGCTTTTTTTTATTGCTCGTAAGAAGAAGGTGAGGACGTAGAAATCCGAAGGTATATGATATATGTGTGGACTGATGGTTGTTGTGCGAGGAGGGATGTTGGTGAAAAGTGTTCCGGACGAGAGTTGAGAAAAAAAAAGAACCCCAATGCCTTGGCATTTGCCGCGTGTGTTATTTTTCGAAACGTCGTGCCTCCCGATGTTGTCAATTGCTCGTATATGATAATTTGTACGACGATTGAGGTGAATATAGGTAAACAGTGGCATTTTTACACCACCTATATTTTTCTTTTACCTGACCTTTTACGTACGTTTAGTTTAACAAGGGGTCGCGTGAACTAGCTAATAATTATTCTGGTCATTAAAATTACTTTTGCCACTAACACTACACTTCCAAGGCAATGTTGCATAATCTGCCATAAAACTTTAGACGACATTGATTTACCCTTAACCGATTTTCTTCGTTGAAGTTAGTTTATTCTCGTGTAAAAAGTTGTCGTTGAGGACCACGGGTTTTCTCAAAGTTCGATTGATCATTTGATCGTTGTAAGACACAATTATATTTATTAAGTATTAAAATCTTTGCGAAACGTAAATTCGTAATACATAATCATACTCGTATGTGTGTAAGGAAGAAAAAAAAAAAAAACTTATATAGAGTTGCAAAGTTTAGCTCAAGTCTTCTATATTATATATATATATATACAGTAC
>NW_019379550.1:450550-517143 GCF_000648655.2 Copidosoma floridanum
AAGACAGATACATATATATATATATATATATATATATATATATATATACACTCTTTTAAATGCAGAACACAATACTCTTTGATAATGATATACATTTGATTTCTTTTTCCTTTTCCTACAGTGCAAATAAAGTGTCAAGTGTGATGCAATGTATAAAATGAAGTTGGGCATATCTGCGCTTGTGGGTACATGCAAACGAAAAAAAAGACATAAATGTATTATTTTCATGCCTACACGTTTTGTAAAAGTACTTCTTACGATACACCTATACATATAAATATATATGTATACCCACCACTTGTGTACCTAATTGTAATTATATATAATTATGTAAGTAACGCGTAAGATATAATATATTATATATTATGGTCTCAATATCATTGCCACTATTATATACCGCAAGAGTGATGATCAAGTACAATTCCACAGCCTTATTTCCCCCTCCCCCCGTGAATGTACACGTATAAATGACTATATGGTTTTTACATTTGTAATGAATTATTTATGACAAAAAAAACACTCGCTCGTAAGTATTGTATACTCAACCACGAAAATCGACAAATAATCATATATATATATTACTTTGAAGCCACACAACATATTGTACGATGTATGTATGTATAAAGTATTAAAAGAAAAAAAAAAAAACAAAAAAAAACAACAAAAAAACGAAATATTCATCAAACATTTTTGTGTCAATTGAGCATAACCATCGCCCTATTTTTTTTTTTTTTTTTTAACATTACTTTGCTGATACAACATTTGAAATTTAGTTCGGTATCGGCGTTATGAAGATTGGTATATGTAATCACAATTCCCAAAGATGATCGATAACACACTGGTATGAGGTTCGACGATGATATTCATTTGTCCGAGGAAAAACGTCGAGTCATGCGTCAAGGGAAAAAGCCACGTAATAATATCACGCTCGTACGACGATCCAATACGATTTTTTAATTCTCCAGGACAGACGAGTATAGTATAGGGTACACTCGCGCGTTCCCTTTTATCCGCCGGAAGTGGTAGTAAGCGCTTTTTTGCTGCCACACATACGTATATGAGGGAACGTGGTGGAGTCCAAGGGGGCTTTCTTTGGGAAAAGGGATGTGAAAACACACCCACACACACATATATATATATGGTCACAAGAGGGGGTGAAATTCGATGGGCTGGTGAGTGACTCACGGCCATCAGGCATACAATATACAGAGAAGCGAGTGGCGACGTCCAGGCGGGCGTTTGCGTCCTGTTTTTATTCCTCTCCCTCTCCACCCCCTATTATAAAGCTACCGTACTGCATATACCTCCTGATGACGCGACGTATGAATTTTCTTTACCAATTTTTTCTTTTTTCTTTTTTTTTTTTTTTTTTCACTTCGATGCCCCTGGTATATATAATATATAGTGGGTACGCGAGAGAGATTTGACTGAATTATTTATCAAAGGGCTTGGGGTGCAGTTGCGAGATTGGACGGGATGTAGATATGGGGTTTTTTTTTTTTTTTATTATTGTTATACACGAGAGTACATGTATTATATGCGTGAGATTCGATTGGTTTATCGCGTAATCAATGATTTATTGATCAATCAAGAGGACTCTCGTCCTGAAGAGAAGTCTCGATTTGACGTATAATCATCGGAACAAGCAGATTATGGTGGTATAGGTATATATATGTCGTTGAAAGGGTTATTTATCAGTTGATGGAAGTTTTTTTTCTTCGTGCATTTGTCACATTGCAAAATTGTTCGCTATACATAGACTGTAGAATAATTGAGCGCAACGAGATTCCACGTGTCGGGGAGAGAATTGAAAAATAATTCGATACGCAAAAGATAACAGGTATGCAATTACTTTGTATAACTTTGACACAGTTGTGTATAAACGATTAAACGTGAGTTAAATTTTTTATCTTTTAAAATTCAGTCAAGTGAAGTACTCAAGACACCCAAGTACCTATGATGTTTTGATGATAGTTTATCAATAACTTTCGTTTCGTATATACACAATATCCGTAAAATCTTTCGTTTTTGTATGGATTTTTTCAATCTCTTTAAGCACATATATACATAAAAATAAACCCTCGATAATCGAAGCTCATCCTATACGATTGCAACCCAATTAGACTGATATTATCCGTTAGTTATACAATGTACGACACGTTAGGCACTCTCACCGGCGTCAAACTTGAGACAATAATATTCATCAATCAAGGGCGCTTTATCGATACGAAATGTCACCGTACCCGTTACGTATAGGTACACATACATATAATTATAATTTAAGTACACGCATGAACCAACACGAGGCAGGTGTGCCTCTGCACGCGCGAGTGATCGACCCCCAAACAGTAATTCACGAAAGCTCGAAAGCTCGCGACGAAAGGTATAAAAATCGTCAAGAAAAGCCCTTGCCCGATCAAATTTATATACATGTGTATACTTACGTATAAAAGTAGAGGAGAGGGGGTGGTATATAGTAATAATTAACGAGAGGGTGGAGAAGGGCCGTACATAGAGGTGGGGGGGGGGAGAGAAGCACGTAAACGCGTTGGGTGCGTGTGCGTATGTCCGTACGGCGACGGCGGCTCTTCTTCCTCCTACGTACGCGACTCGCCGGCGCCGGGCGCGTTGGCTCCCCGAGCAACGGTCGAGCAGTGCTACAGAAGCGCGCGAACCACCGAGCTTGCGATATATACTCGTATTTTTGGGGCTTGGAGCGCGCCTGGATATACGTACGTGTTTGCTGGATACCGATTTTTTTCCCTCGCCTTACCGATCATCCTTGGTTGGGCTGCCCCTAAAAGGAGGAGGAACGATCGTCGAGCGTAAATCTGCTGGGGAGCTTTTTCCAAGATGCTGTCCAAGGCTGCGCTTCTGCTCGCTTTCGCGATCGTCGTCGTTTTCGGATATTCCGGTGAGTTTTTTTTTTTTTTCACTTTGATTTTTCGCAGAGATCGGTATAGCTTGGAAAGGGGCAACTTTTGAAACTATTACTATTATTTATTTGTTTTTTTTTTTTTCATTTCTACCGTTCGTATATTCACCGGCAAATGTACAAAGTACGAACTGTATCGGTCCCCCCCTCGTTTCCCTCTCTAGAAATTTTCCGACTCCGTAGCTATACATGTACCCGATAAAAATAAATCTCGCAAGATCTTTTTTTTTTTTTTTTTTTTTTTTTTCACTCGCAACATGTATACACACGTATGCTTATGTATACACGCCAAAAAAAAATTTAAATTCTAGCGGTCGTTGGCGTAGAAAGAGGTTTTCGCACCGCGTGTTCCGGCAGCTCGAACATTTTAAAAATATCTCATATTTCACGAGGCGATGACTTCACCCTATACAGCCGCGTGAAAGAAAAACAATTTTCGGGCAAATTGTACATTTTTTTTTTTTTTTTTTTTAAACAACATCCCCTCCCGTCCATCGGTGTGTATTACACACACACCCACCCCAGTGGAGGGCGAAGGAATCGATCATCGTCCTGTAAAATATATACCTCGTTAAAATCAATCCATCCGAGTGATTGTACACTTCCCCCCTAACGTCATGCCATCTCGGCGCGCCTCTCTTAAGCTAAGCCTCGCTGATAAATGACTCACGATCGTGTAATCTCATGCTCGAGTCGTGTGAAATTCAGCGTCCATCTGCCGCAACGGCGGATGAGCGAAGAAAATGTTCTAAAACGATCGGTTCGCTTAATCACACCCGAGGGTTACTCGTATACATACACGGGGTGGGTGGACACACGGATTTAACGTATCTTTTCTGCGAACGCGCACGGCAACCATTGATCCGTCCCTTTTTCTTTATTTCGTTAACGCCCGCGTTTTTTCCTCCATACATCCTCCTTCTCATTGGCCTCCTTTACCCGTCTTGCTCGTGTGTACACGAGTGACGGACGCTTTTCTTGTTTACGCGTTTCTTCCATTTTCGGACGACCCCTTTTGTCATTGACGGAGCGATGGGACGTTAATTTTCGTCCTTGGCCTCAATAACAACGTTACACACATATTGTACATCGGATGATTTAAAAGTTGGGGATGATTGTTATTTATATATGTTTTTTTTTGTTTTTTGGTAAAAACAGTCGGGACAACCCGAGTTGAGCAACAAAACGACCCTTCTTACATTGGGTACACTCATCGCCGGTTGTGGTGGGCAAAAAACTTTGGATACAAAAACAAACAAGAGAAATACGTCCGTTGATAACAATTTGAACGGCAGAAGGGAAAAACAAGGGGGCAAGAGGGCGATGTATGCCCGTAAAAAGGGGAAGGGCTTCGTTCGCCCGGTCGGCGCCTCTATATCTAGCGTCGCGGCGCGAGTCTCTACTTTCTCCACCCCAAGAACGAGGGAGAGAGAATCATACTAATATATACACACACACAAGTCTCGGGCGCACACGCGTCCAATTCACGTCAATTTAGGCGGATTACGACGCTTCATGCGTTTTTATACGTATATATATATAGATAGATAGATATCTCCTCGTCTCGGTCATCGTCATTACCATCCGCTCGTTTTTCTCCTCTTCTTTTTGTCTTTCTCAAATTTTCTTAATACCTTGTTTACGCGCGTATACATACATATATACACACACGGAGAGGTCCGTAAATACATATATATACCGTGGGCGACGTTGTTAGCCGTCGACTTCCGTTTGAATCAGCCGCGTGCTTGCAATGTAAGACCCGATTTTAATAACACACGCCAAGCTTCCGTTTTACACGTATTTTAATTTGGGACCATACATTTTTTTCGATCGGACGAAACGATTATCCCATCTGCGCGTAATTACACGATTGTAGGGCTCATTCGTGACGTATATACGAAAAGGGGCGGGTATAGGACACACACTCTCTGGGGCGAAAGAGGAAACGATTTGCCTTTTGTCGATGGACGCTCGTATCCTTGGATACTGTCCCGATACATTTGTCGAGCATAATCATTGTGTACTTTGATGATCACCCAGGCACGAGTGATGGCCATTACCGCAAATGTCGAATTGCGACTGAAAAGAGAAAAATTGTGGAGTTGCGGTTGAGCGATAAGCTTCGTTTTCTAATGAATGTCGAATTGCGGCTGAGTAACGTTCCCATTACTAATTGATATATAACGACATTTTTCCGTCACACTTTACCCAGGCTTCGGACTGGCAGTTCTAAAATTGGCGTATTTACAAAATATGAACAAATAAGCGAATCATGGTCATCTCGGTTTTTTCGGCATATATACGATCAACGATTTTTTGGATACAGTTTTTATAAAATTAAATCGAGTGCTTACTCCTTGTTGATATCGTAACATTTCAAGTCTTAAGAAATTTTCTTTTTCTTGCGTCGTCTTTGATTTTTCCCTACTACTTCGCATTTTTACGTACACTTCTGATTGAACATTCTGGAGTAACGATACAAACGTAAATAAGTTCGGGTGTGCTGATGGAAGCTCTTGATTAATTTTCGAGTGAAACGCTTCACAGTTGTTTGTTGTGCGATAAATGCTGGTCGAAAATTTTGCCCACATCTTTGGAGGATACGGCGCTTCTGCTACAATGTATAGTTCAATAGAACATAGTCACAAAATTCATGAACCGTAGGATTGTCCAGCAATACGCTCATTAAATCTTCTACGAAGCAGTCTTCAACTTATTCTGGGTCTAAAAAAGGCAGCCCGAAAAAGCACTTCAAAAAATTTCCTTCTTCTGAATGGTTTTTATACAATTTCCTTGGACCAAGCTGTTGGATTCTTCGCCACCAGCTTTGGCCCAAATGAAACCTACAGGCCCAGATGTTTGTATTTGGCAGACTGTTATTAATACCACTGTGAATTGCTGGCTCAACATCTGCGTATATGGTATTCGGTTTGAACGACAGCTTTAGTTTCTTACATTCGTCATTCAATATATTAAAAACTTGTTCGTACGAAGAAGTACTTTTGTCAGGAAGTAAAAAAAAAGGCTAATGGGACATAAACATTATTTTGATGAGCATGCACGATGAGTAATTGCTTAAAAAATTTCCTTTCTCACTTGTACGGAACTCCATTTTTCAAAAAACAACAATTAAATGAAAAGAAAGAATTAATAGATGACTGGTGAATATGTGCAACATAAATTAGAAAACGAAGCTTATCGGCCGCCATAACATACAGGGAATGAAAATTTATTCGATTGAAGAAAATAATCGTGTCCAAGGATACGGTCCCAAGCAAACAATCTCTCGAAATGTGAACGATATTTTTTTACCTCAAGTGTTGAACGAGAAAGTAGTTTTTATTTTGTTCCTACCTCGGGCGTTTTTGAGGGTTGGGTGTGCCCTTGGTAGAAAAAATAAGGTTTATCGCCACGCAAGTGCCATTCATCCGGGACTACCTTACATAGTCCCCAGGGCAGCAAAACAGCCCCGTTGGCGATGGCGCTCATCCGACGAAAACTTATATATCAATCTCGTTTCAAGAGGACATTTACCTACTTGGCACTATTCTATAGTGAATATAAATTCTTGGTTCTAAAAAATTGTACCTAATTGCCCTTTGGCTTGAAATTGGTCAACAAATTTGTCTTTTTGGAAACATTTTTCTTTGCAAACTATATGCTTATTACCACCAACCTAAACGAAATCCCGAACAAAATAGGAAGCCTTAAAAATAATACACATGCTTCCCGAAATAAAAGTTGCAGTAGAGTGTTGTTTAAATTTCGTTTGATTGTACCATACGTATATACAACAATTGTCAAATGCTCGAGTTCCACGGCTTTCATTCCACAAATGCGCGTTTTCGACTCTCGAAATCAGCTTACGAGCGAAGAAAAGAGCACATGTAAGGGTTTTTCGCTCGACGATGGCGAGAACGGCGCAAGGGGGAGACGAAAGAAAGGGCGGGGGGGGGCTCGGCTCGCGTTTTAAGGTTTTGCGTGAGAAGGCGCGTTCAAATTTCGCACACGGGAGAACCTCCCATGTACTCCCCTTTCTACGAGTACATGTATATATATATGTGTACGCCACACCTGATCCACCGGACGTTTTAACTTTTGTGCAACCTGTTTACGCCGCGGGTGTGCCTACACGCTAACACACACGTGTGTGAGCTCTGTTAATTTAATTTTACGGTCACGTGCGGGTTTAATTTTTTTTTTTTTCTTTTTTTTTAATGCTGATGGGCTCAATCTTTTTAGGCAGGTATAAACATGAACGTACATACAGACGATTCACGCCATACATATACAACGTGCATGTATTTATATACTTGAGGGCATATGTATTGTTGCGTACGTAATAAAACCCGTAACCAGTGATGATGGTATTATACACACATTTGTTTTCAATATCAGTGATCACAAAGGTATTCGCAACATATAATTATACATTATTTCGCGTTACGGTGTCAAGGTACACACGCACAGCACCTCGTATATACCTACAATGGGTTACGTAACGCGCGTGAACCATAATCGCTGTATGTATAGCGACCAATTGGGTATGTATTATATAAATATTATATAAAAAAAATTATATGACAAAAATAGAGTTTTCCCAAGCGCGAGAGGAAAAAACTCTCAGAATTCTTGGGTTTTACAAAACGTGTAATCGTCCTTAGTGTACTGTTATGGTGGAAAATTTGCATCCCGTCTGTCTCACTCGAGAGCATATCGGAGGCGACGGCAAGAAAGAGATGGGCATTTTTCAAGGCCATTTACCCAAACTAACGCGGGGTTTTATTAGAAAATTCTTGAAATTCATCGCGTCAGCTCGGACTGTACCTACTATATAATATAATAATAATTACGTAGGTGATGCATACCGTTACGGCTGGGTGTATACAGATGACCGTTGTAATTTTACAGCATCTGATGCGTGAAGGGGTCATTTTGGGAAATGTAGGGGTTTTAACTCGTGGAACGCATTAAATATATGTACTTATGTAAGGTTACCCGTAAGTGTATACAGCGGAATGGCAAATTTGTAAACCAATATACCCGTACCTGCATCCGTATAGTATACAGTAGTCGCGTGAAAACGACCGGCCTGCACTGCGGCGTTGTTCATTATGCAAGCACGCGGGTTAAATGGTTAACGGTTTTAAGGCATAGGCATGTATGTATATAATATACGCAGGGAGGGAGAAAACACCATATGACGATCGGTCGTTTTGTATGGCGCATGTAATCTCGATTGTACTTTAATTTCAAGCCAACAATGGGACAGAGGTATGCTAATGCATATAATATATATACATATATCTAGGCGTACACGGTTAGTACCCGAGTCCCAGCGATTGCGTCCGCATACGAATGCACGTAGAGAGATTTTCTTTTTTTCTTTCTTTCGGCTGCAATAATTAATGTCGTCCCCATCAACGTAACTACGGCTAACTGTGCGCTTGTATTAATACATAAACGTGCTCTCGAATAAACTTTTCTACAGAGATGTACAAGAAAAACTGACGTCTCTCGTGGGTACACTCGATATTCCTCTTTTCCCAAACGCGAGGACACGATGTACCCTTTTTTTTAGGGCAACCTCAACGCGTTGTGAGCTTGTGCAAAAATACACAGTGCTATGGTGATAATGAGTAAATATATACATCAATTTGTTTGGCTCAACTTCGATATCAGCAGGGCATAGGTCCCGCACAGTCGCGCAAAAAATCCCCCGTGAAAAATAGCGTCGTATCGCCCGGGCCAACTTCGTCATCAATTCTAATTTTCACGATTAAGCGACGATGGCCAACAAAAAGCCCCCCTCCCCCGAAGAACCAAGAGACACACGAGCGATCCATCGAACGATCGCGGGGCTCATTGTTCGTTATTCCCATGAATATTACTTATGTTCCATCGAGCGCTCGATCGGTACACACGCATCGTCGAATGCATTTTGTGTCAAAAGGACAGTTTAGTGCACCCCATTCCCGTGTACACTCGAATGGAAAAAAAAAAGTGCGTACACAACGAGTACTATACTCGCCCCTGTACGTATAACTACCCTCTCGCATTTGGAAAAAAAAAAATATATATATATAGAGAGAGAGGGGGGAGGTTGAGTGTAGGTGTATAGCTCCCAGTGGGTGGGAAAAGCAACCCCCCGGCCGTTATGCACAGAGTGGGGGTGGAGGGTGGAAATAATTTCACCGATTCGAGCTGTATATATAGCCGAGAGAGAGAGGGCGGTTACGTAGCGCGCACTGACTCATCGCCCATTGGCTATGTGTACGCGTCGCTCTGGCGCCCCATATCCTCTCTCCATCTTGGGGTTTTCTGTCGTTTTAGCTTTCTTATTCTACCTCCGGTATATGGGTGTGCAGTCACTGCACTATATATGACGTATATCGGCTGCTTCCAGCTTCTTCCTCCTCTATCTGTAATCTAGTCATCCAATCAGTTTAATAAATCCACTCGCGCCATGGGACACCACAACGCGTGGATATATACGTACGCGCGTATTGTGTGTTGGGTACATAATATCTCTTTGAACTTTACCAAATAGGTACCTATCACCCAGTTTTTCCATTCTCTGATGCCGTTCGAGTGAATCGATGGGTACATTCGTTTTTAAAGCCACATAGCTTTGAATAAAGTCAATGGTATATCTAAGGGATGTCGTTTGTCCTTTGATCCGAGACGGGTACGTCGAGAAAAAAAAAAAAAAATTTTATTGATAACAAAATAGACAAGTAATTATACGACAAACACGTTATGTTTCAACTCTTTTTCGCTCCCTTCCCGCCATGTATAGGATATGGAACAAAAGATTCACACAGCATTAGTGCTGTTGGCTAATTGGCTCAGCGACAGCGGACTTTATACGGATTGCCGTGGGATTTTCAAAGTAAATCGTCTGCGGGGATTGATTTTTTTTTTTTTTTTTTTTTTTTTTTTTTTTTTTTTCATAGCCAAATGTCCTTTATCCATTTTATAGTCTGGTCTTATGAAAAAAAAAAAAAAAAGGATTTCCCTTAACTATAAAACTTGATGGTTATCAAAGGAGGATATTTATCATGTCTGACAAAATTATTTCAATTTACGATGCCAAATTCAGAGTCCAATCAGAGAGAGAGAGAGAGAGAGAGAGAGCCGGTGAAGGAAGCGTATTAGCGAAGCTTTCGTACACTCGAGAAATTGTTTAATCTAGCTCAATTAAAGATTCTCCTCGGCGATTCACCACTTAATGTAACGTGCCATGCCAAAAGATCAACGAATACACATTGCCCTCAAAACGTATAAATGTATACATATGTGTGAGAGCGAAAAAAGCCCATGATTGTCCGAGTGTTGTGATGGTATATGTATAAACTTAGCTTATACGCCAAAGGGATAATTTTAAACAAAAATCAACAAAAACCTGCTTAAGTGAAACACATGATGATCTAAAAAAACCGTGCACCAGATGGAGGGCGCGCGTGTAATACGATCGTTCGACCGTAGTCGTGTAGCCTCGTTTCCTAATTTCGACAATAACCCAAGTAGGTACAATATTACTTCACGTCTTCGCCCGAACTCTATGAAGTATACGTATAATATACGTATACAGTGGCACATAAAATGTCGAGTCATCCACACAGCCACGCACCGCGTCGGCAGATATACGACTCGAATGATTTTTCAAGAGCATCTTGACGACCTAAGAGAGAAAACTAGATGGATGATTAGCCTTAATAAGGTTATTGTTGCCTTAACGACAGTGAAAACCCGGAGAAACATTAGTGCCGGCCGGCTTGATCAGCGCGTGGTCTCTTAAAAAGACAAGAAAATTAAAGAAAAAAAATAATAGTATAGGGTACGGTCCCAGTTTCCAGAGGTGACGAAAACTTGGTTCGCTTCCACAACAAAGTCAACGAGATAACGGTCTCAGACCAACATAAAATGCCACCTCTGCCAATCGATCCCAAGTCCGAAGCAATCCCAGCGCTTTGATCGAACCGATTGAAATTCAAGCACACGCGCAAGAGCGATTCGCATGAAAAAAAAAAAAAAAAAAAAAAACATCCCTTTCGCACAGCCCCAATTGTATGTACAAAACACTCGACCCCCTGACGTCATACGTGTACGCATCTGCCCGCCGATAAATTTCATACCCAATGTGTGTCTGACGCATCGCGCGCGCGCCAAAAGTCACAGAGCCCCCGCAGCTTTTTCTTCTTCTTCTTCTTCTTCCCCATTGCCTGTAAATGCAAGAGAACCAAAGTATAAATATACACACACGGTGAGCGTGACGTAATCATCATCATCATCGTTCATCTCCCGCGCTTTTGTCATGTATATACACGTATATGCGTAACACACCCGCACTGTATTACGAGAACAGGGTATATCGTCACTCGCGGAAGTTAACGTTACCCGCCTCTTTCTTCCCAAATCTCTACCCCCTCGCGTTACGCTCGCGCGCATCCCCCTTTTCCTTTTCGCCAAACTGACTCACATATACCGATTTCTCTCTCTCTCTCTCTCTGTCCTATTGAATTAGAGATTCCGTTGTTGCGTTGCGCACATTACATTGTGCGGGGGTTGATGATGATGATGATGATACCGTATTTGTCCCTGTTTATTTTGAGTGAAAGAGAGAGAGAAAATCCCCACTACGTGGAAGCGGATGAGTAAGTTTTTCAGCCGATTTCTATGGATATCGGGATGGGGATCCGATTGATGCTTCAAATAATTATCTCACGAGGGGGTGTTTTTTTAATAGCTCTGACATGCGTAAGTATATGGGGCTCTGTAGAGTTTATTAGAGAGGCGTATAGGTACGTACATCAAGCAAAGTTAGCGAAAAGACGTTAAAATATGCATTGCTTTCGCGAGAGATCCTGAATGATGCCGGGATGAGGCACCTCGTGTGGAAAAAAAAAAAAAAAAAAAAAAAAAAAAGAGCAAAAGCCAAAGAGGGGGGCGACGAGGCTGAAAGTGTGACGTAACGCCCACTCGAATCCCTCGTCGCGGCAAAACTCTCTGTCACCGTAAACGCGCACGCGAGAGACATATATATTACGCGAGATTTGCGCCCAACGGCGTTGTTTCGCACACAATATAATACATGTTGGTTTTTTCTTTGTTCCCGGTATATCTTAGTAGTACGTACTTTTACGCACCACATTCGGCTCGTGTCCTTTGTCTTCCCGCTACGTATATAATATCTTCTTTCAGGAAGCGATACGGGGCTTCCCAGGGCGATACCCTGTACGTTTTTCGTGGATGATCCCTTGATCATCGGGGATTCATCTGTATTTGCGTTAACGTGAGCAACATTACAGAGATGTTTGTTTCTGTGTCAGCTTCGAGGTTAATGGTTGCGGGTGATTGACTATTGGGTCATCGTTTTTACTTTGTTTCTTTTTTTTTTTTTTTCCCCACAACGCCAACATGTTTTCTCTCTTGACCAAATCGATAGTGCCCATCGGTATAACGACAGCAAGTTTGTGGTATATCCCTCGGGTCCTCCAAGTATATGGATTATCGAAAAGAAGAAAATATACATCCCCGATAATTTTCGATGATTTCTCTGGTGGCGGTGTTCTTCTCGGTTTAATATATGTCCCGCCACCACTGAGCATCGATACGTCGTGCATTATCCATCCGTGGGCGTACCACGCGCTTCTTTATTTTCTTCATCGACTGTTACATCGGCACACTCTGTTTGGCATGCACACGCGTATATGGTCTTTCATTGTCAAACGTACTATACATGGTACAAATATATGTACGTATACACGTGAACCGATTACCATCTGCTCGGTATAGTCATATTTTAACGAGTATTACCTACCTGTATTATATTGGTATACGATATTATATAAGGGTGAGCTACGAAAAAAAAAAAAAAAAGTTTACTTTGAGGATTATTTTTCTTTATCGTATATACATTATTAACTGTGGGAGCTTCCTCGTACCGTTAAAGTGATGTTTCTTGCAAAATCAATATAAATAATATTGTGGGTTGAAAATATATTGTTGAAATAGTACACATTTACGTATCGGCTGTAGGGAGCCAAAGTGAAATAAAGGTCCCACGTCTGTGGACAAACGGGGCTTCTTCGCTCGCTCCCATCCTTCTTGGATACATTTGTGGAGTGAAAAGGAAAAAAAGATAACGAAAGAAATATCAATGACGTTGAATAAAAACAATATCCTCATAAGAACTGCTCGACGTAGCGCATAATTAAGGAAGCAATTATTGCATTACCCCGTTTTTCCAGTCCGTCCTCTCTACGTGACGGGCAATTCGCTAAATTGAAACACGACGTCTCTCTCGAAGCAAGAATCAACTTGGTGCCCCGTGACTTGATTGTTTGACGTTCACAAATATGTCTACAGTAGAAAATAACTGATGGCGATTGAAAGTATGAAAAGTAGGGGCCTGAACGCAAAGCGAAATTCAAGGCGAGCAAAGAAAAAGGAAGCAAACCGTAAGATCGATCGCACAAACGGAGGGTGTACGCGCGCCCGCTCCTATACGCGGGTGTTTTGTAGATATTCCTACCCCGCGTATAATATGGGGGTAACGCGAGCTGGATATATATGTTATAATCGAGGGGGTTGCGTAAGATCGCGGCAACTGACCCGAGTCGAGAAACCGTCAATTACGGAGCTAGAAAGAATAAAAGGGAGGGGTGTATAATAAATATATACATGTATGTGTATTGCACTTGTATATAATTATACCGTATGTATGCATGATTTTTTGTTCTGGATTATTCGTGCCCCGTCCGAAGAGCGCGAGGTTCATTACCGCCTCGCGTGATTCACGGCACTTGTACATTTGCGAGATGAGGGGGATAGAACCAATAAAGCCCGAGGATTTTCCATTGTATGATTTGTTATGGCCTTGCGATTATACTCGTGCACACTTTAGTGCGTGTATTTTGGGTATTTATCTTTGCGCGCGAGTTTTTTTTTTTTCTTTTTTTTTCGTCCGAGCCGCGATAGCAACGTTGGATTTCTAATAATTTTTTCTCATTACTTTGAAACACCTGCATAATCAAATTGTGCCCCCTTTCATCGGAATCTTGAAAGCTAAGAACAAAAATGTTTAAGAACAAAAAATTCTTTACTCCATACTGTTCAGTTATTTATTGGTAAAATTAAAAAACACCCTAATTATTTGGCTTGATTTGTGCTTTTACTTGAAAAATCTCAAGGGTCATGAACTCAACGACAAAATTTAAAAAAAAAAAAAAAAAAAAAACCCAACCAAGGGCAATTTCGTGATTTGCATTGTTTAAAATGTAAAATATGCAAACTTACGACAATTAAGCTGATAAAAACGTAATTCATCCTGTTTACCGCTTGAGCCATTGTTAAGGCTCTGTTTTCCTCTCTTTGTCCCTGTCTTTGGAACATATACACGCGAAAAAGTACATCTCAGCTCTGCCGGAAGAGTAACACCTCGGTTATCCGTCATCCGACGCGCGCGCCTCGCTCCTTCCAACTAATTCACGGAATCCCGCGTAATTAATCACGTTCGCACTCTCGTCCCAACCATCCGATTCCACAATTTGTCTCGCGACGCGTGTAACGCGGAGTTTAGAAAAATTGAAACGAAAAAACCAGCAACCAACGGCCCACATTTAAAAAAAAAGACCCGATGCACGAATTCCCCGACCATGACTTACTTATAAACGTACATCCTCCCACCAACCGTACATAAACTCGATTTAAGACAATTGCCGTTCTTGATTACTCTAGGCACTCGACAATAATAATAATATTTAAAAAAAAAAAAAAATAACGATAACGCGAGTATGGTAATTAAATCCAACGGCAGCGAAGAATTCGTGCCCCTTTCTCGTCCCGGCGCTCTTCCTATCTGATTAAAACAAATTAGAGACATGCGCGCGCTCTGAAAAATACCTACGCTCGTCAATTTTTTTTTTTTTTCTTTTCTTCCCCCCCAACCCAGGGTTGCGATTATTGTACGAAATGTTGATTGCAGACGATTACAACAGCAACCACCGAATGATGGCCAACGAGAACCAGACGGCCGTGTTTTGCTACATCAACGGTAGTAGGCTGGAGAACCAGGCTCGCCGGAATCCCTACCAGAACAACTATTTCAGCATCGAGCACGTCAAGGTCGACCTTTGCACGCACTTGGTCTATGGCGCAGCTGTCCTCGAGCCGAACCAATGGACCATCCGAGCCATCAACCAGGACATGGAGCAAGGCAGAAGTGGTGGGTATACCCAATAACCCAACACCCATGCACTTATACATTATAGATTGTGTTGACGTCGATGTTCACCAATTTTTCTCTTATTTTCATTGTGCATGCCCGTGCACGGCCAATGCCATTTTCTTCATTTATTGCATCCACGTTGAACGCAAATCATAATAATAATAATAATAATAATAGTTTATGCGTGCAAAAAAAAAAACAAAAAAAACACGCGTATCGTCATGCGTTTTCCTTAGCTTGGGTGTGTTGATTTGCAGGCAATAAAATATCTTTCGACGAAATTACAGAGCTTGCGCGCCGCAAGAGTAATCTACAGATATTGATATCGGTGAGCGGCTCGCCCATCGATTTCTCCAACATGGCGAGATCCCACCGCGAGCATTTCGCCAAAAATGCCAAAGAATTCCTCAGGTAACTCGTACAACGAATCAATATTGGAATGTGCCATGCGAATGTCTATACACACATACATATACATATATACACTTTTGGATAATTTTTCACAATCATACACGTAGCATGCCCGTGACGTTCGAGGAATGTATTATATGTATAGAATACGTACACACACGCGTTTGATGGAATTGACGTTGTTTGTTATTTACTGATTGTTGTGACGCATTGAACGAACGATCATGCGATGACGTGCTACTTATTTAGCGTTTTGATAGTTATGTATAATATGCTCTTTATGTCTTTGTACATGCACGTGTAAACATGTAAAAATAATCATAATGGATCTCTTGCACCACCATGACAATGATGTATACACAGGCGGCACAAGTTCGACGGTATGAACATCGATTGGCAGTACCCGACCAGAAGGGGCGGCAAACCGGAGGACAAACAAAACTTTGGCCTCCTGATGAAGGTAATTATCACCCTTTGTATATGTCTTCCGATTTCCCAAAAAAATTTGAGATCTCGGGATGAAAGTGCACGACAAAACGCATATTTAACGTCACCAGGAGCTGAAAATAGCGTTCAGGGATGACGCCAAGGTCCTTACGGCTAGCCTGTCGCCGCTCAGGCAGAACGTGATCGAGGGCTACGACTACGTGGACAACGTGATGATGGACTCGGTCGACTACTGGTTCGTCATGGCTTTCGAGTACTACGGGCACTGGTCCAACCGCATCGGGGCCAACGCTCCCATCCGCGGCCGTGAGCGTCTCGGCGTGGTATGGCTCTTACACATTAGATTGGCATATTATTCATTTATACATATGTATAACGTGTATTAATCCCGTGCAGGAGAAGACGATAAGCGACGCGAAGCAGTTGTTCCAGCACCATTCGTACAAGTTGGTGCTCGTCGTGCCGTTTTACGGGAAAAAGTACCAGCTGAAGGAGGAACTGCGGGGCGAGGAGAGCCCGATAAACAAGGACTACGTGAACCTGCACGCCCCGTCCGAGAACGTGGTACTGTCGTATCGCGACGTTTGCCAAAAGATGAGCAACGAGCACGGCTGGAGACGAGGCTGGGACGAGGACGCCAAGGTGCCATTTATCGTCAAGGACATGGCGGCCATCGTCTACGAGGACGCGCAATCTGTCAAGGAAAAGGTATAATATACACATTATTAAAAGGATCGATGGGGTTTTTCTCCCTTTCCCCCCTCTGAATTTCACTGAAATACATGCTTAAGCGCACACTGTTTGCGTTGGACTCTAAAAATACTCCTTTAAAATGTTGGGCCATTTTTTAATGCATCGATATAATCGGATAAAATGATTTGGGAAGTGAAATAGACGTTTTGTTATGCGATATCCTGGTCGTTGTGTACAAACACTGACGCGAGCGTAAATTTGCAGACGAGCTTGGCCCTGCGCCAGAGGCTGGGTGGCGTGATGGCCTTCAGCTTGGACATGGACGACTACATAGGGGACTGCAGCAACGACGGGAGACGAGGGGTCAGCGACAACTACAATTACAACCGGCGCGACGGGAACAACCGAAACTACCCGCTGCTCCAGTCGATGTACGAGACCGTGGAACGCGGCCCGAACTCTGCTGGGCTCACTTCGGCGTCGATCCTCTTTGTGCTGGTCAACGCGATCTTTGCCCTTCGCTTCATGACCCACAACTAAGGGAAAACCCACCAATTATAGATCATCGGGTTGTGCGATTGTGTGTTTTCTTCTTTTTTTTTTTAATAGGGGAGAGGATACATCGGTATATATAGGCCCTCAGTCCGCACGTCCACACAAACCTATACATACATATACCCATATTGAGATGATTAATCATATTGTTCCTCGGATCAGAGAAAATAAACATGGTTACGACCATTGATTGCTGAGCGGGTGCACGTTATCACTGAGTTCGGTGCAAATCAATTGTGGGAGAAATTTTTTTTTTTTTTTTTTTTATTACATCTATTACTTGTACTTTCATTCTCTCGTCGTGTAAGTGCCGATTTGCGAACAATGTGTAGTTATATTGTACTTGTCGCTACTAAAACGATGTACGCAACTACACTACCGTATGATCGGTCTTTTACTTTCTATGTCGTTACTATACCGAGAAATTTAGTCGAGCTTTCGTGTAACCCGATTTCGTGGCGTATTTTTTTTTCTTTCCTCGTTCCACGCTGTTATTCCCTTGTTTTTTTTTACTGATTGTTTTGTACGAATAAACTTGAATCAAACAAAATAAAAATTGTACACCACAAATACAGTACAAAAAAAAGAAGAGGAAACAAAAAGAATAATGTATTTAATGTAATTGTACATGTGACATGAAAGCACCTAATTGGAGCGTGAGTCTGTAAGATGAGCGTTTTGATGAAAATTCATTTGGTTTGTAAAAACTTGCTGATGAGAAATGTTGAAGCAAAAATTTAACATTAGTTTGGTAGACTTAGAAAACAATTGTATTGTATACGTGTCGTATGTTCTGTAACAATTTTAATAATAAAACGTAAGAGCAATAGCTTTTTTAATCAACAAATGTATGGTTGAAAATATTTGCCGAGACCATTGANGTGTTCTGTGCTTTTTGCGGCAAGTGTACAATTTGTCTTTTTCCCGAAAATAGACCTCCAAAACCATAAACATTCTATTTATCAAATATGGCTTATAAAATCGACTGTATTTACAAAATTACAATACTTTAGACCTTTTACCATTAACTCATGGAAGCAGAGTCTCCTAAGAATGGAGCATTGGATCTTACTAAATAAAAAATACATTTATTACGGAGAAGTAAATTTTAAGTGTTATAAATAAACAAAGTACCCAACCGTCTCGAGATCCAATGCTCCATTCTTAGGAGACTCTTCGTGTGCCTGTGCTTCTTTTAGTCCTTTTTTCTTTAATTGTCTCTTTTAGGCTGTTTAATTTACGTATATATTTGATCGATATTCGAGATTTCTGTAACACAAATTTTGCTATGTATACACTATACATATAAGTTAACTGTTTATTCGAACTATAAAGTTAAAGGGCTGCGCTTCTATAAGTTAATGGTAAAAAGTCTGAAGTATTGTCAATTTTAAAATAGGTATAAGATAAGTAGAATATTTATACTTTTAGAGGTCGATTTTTGGATAAAAGATGATTTGTAAACTTGCAGCAAACAGCAGAATAAATGTCAACTTTTTGTTGTCTATCCATAAAATTAGTTGCGGCTGGTTTATAATTGATTAAATGGCTTTACTGTAAGTACATAGACTACTAACTACTGAAATTGTAGGATAAACGTATAATCTACGGAAAACAAATGGATCTAAAAAATTTTGTTTTATTTCTACGTTTTTCATTTTATACATTTATTGTTTGTATTATATTTTGGTTCGCGTCAGTAGTAAATTTTACAGAAACAAATTTTTTCATGTACAAGAGTAATTACATGATAATAGTTTGATACATATATAAAAATAAATTAGATGAAATAATTGATTCTTATGTACAACATTGACAAATGTGAAAGGTCACTTTACAATTCTCCACCTGCTTGAGCAGCACGTTTTGGTTTTTTAGTTTTAGCTTTATTACCACAGTAACAAGCTTGCTTCTGAGCATCGATATATATATATATATATATACACTCCTAACGCTGAACCGCGTACATTAACAAAAAGCATGTGTCATAGACTAATGTTATAAAAATTAATGTTCAGCGATTGCAACAATTTTTTTGCATCTAGTTGTTGCTATTCGACGTGAAATGTGCACAGTTATACTCGATATGAGACGTGTCTATTTTGTCCATTGGAGCTAGAGTATATATAATTATAAACGTCGCGTTTACGTCCGACGAAAAGCACCACCAAACTATACACCAAAATTTCAGTATAAATAAATACATGAATATGGTAAGTAACGTTATTTTTACATACCTACTCTATTTACTGCTCTTTCAAAAAATTAAATAAATAAAATTATCGATAAAAATCCTACATATTTCATGATTACGTTTGTATGAAGTATTTTTCTTGAAAAAGGAAAATTGAAAAACCCATAATTTTTAAAATTTGATTATTACTTTGAAAATTACACTAACATCATTTGATGCATTTGAACACATATTGATATTTTTATCAAGATTCAAAAAACTGTGTATTTACTCGTTAAGTTATGGAAACAATTTACTCAACAACTTTTTTACGTGTCGCTACTTTGATTCAATCAAATAAAAATATTTTATAAATGTTATATATATATAAGTGTATTAAACGATAAAAGACTAATATAAGATAGTTCAAATTTAAGTACACACGTATATATTACACATGATACTCTCTGAGTAAATAAGTTTGGCGATGGATGTAACATAAATTAAAAAGTGTATCAATAATTGAATATTACTTGCAGATTTAGTTGATATATTTTAAAAATTGTAAGACTCAAAAGTTTTGCATCATAGCATTGATAATTAATTTTCTGTAATCATCATTGTATTATTACGTGCATAAAAATATGTATTAAAAAATGTGTCTAAAGTAATTATCACGAATCCATATGTGTAATGAATAAAATAATCGGAATAAAATTCACTGTTTATTATTCATTTGTATAGAAATTAATTTTTAAAAACGCGTACGAAAACTACTATTCCTTTTAACATAACTATTCTGCGTTCGCGCTCACGTAGAGGTCGATTGCATTATATATGAGCCTACAATGGTTACCGTTTACCCATTTGTAATGCATCGTTATTTACTTTATCGCATGTTTTCTTTCTTCAGGGCTTCAACGACAACTTGAGGAGCGTCACCAAGTATAGTATACGTATATGAAACCATCCGAAATACAAAATAGATATACACAGCAAATTGAGAAAAGGTGAGAACCGTTTGCTGTATTTATTCGACATGTAAAGATTCACTCTGGTGAAACCTGCACGAAGATATTTAAGGGGCAATGGAATTGATTCTTACTTTTGTTTCTGTCAATGTTTGAATCCAAGTGGTAAAAATTTTAAAAAATAAGAAATCTAGTTAAAGCCAACGGGTATTGCTTACAGAATTACCGTACACATTAAAAAGTACAACATCATCCATTACATCTGCATCTCAATGAAAAGAAAAAAAATGTACTTTCTCTTATTATTCATGTACTAATGTTAAATTTCAAATTCTGTAAGTTTCGAGATTTTTCTAACGATTATCGCAACCGGTTTGTGTGGTCACTCTTCCAAATCAACGGCACATCCGAGGATCCTTACCACGAATTACACCTGATGCCGCATTATGTCCTCCTCTGTACCTCCAGACGTACCCCACGAAGGGGTTGATTGAGCACACAAGGAGAATTTTCTTTTTTTTTTTTTTATTCATTTATTTATAAAGAGTACAACAAAAAAGTTATAAAAACCCTTTAACCAAGTAAATAAATAGTCATATACGTATGTATTGTATGAGTAACACGAAATAAATTGATTGCTTGTACATAATATATAGGGCTATCACCTGTGCACGAATAGGCCACCGTCCTGGTGAAAAAAAAGCCGTAAGTATAGCTGTGTATGAATGGCACCTCGTTTAATCAACAATTCCAAGTCGAAAATCAATTTTACAACATTCGAATGTTAATAAAATTTTACTCATTGCCCGATTTACAAAAGATGATGCGGTACAAATAAAACTCGGTGGTACTAAAACTACGTACTTACTCTACCACACATTTTTTTTCCAAAATCGTATAAAAATACAAATGGTAGTATATTACAATTCAAACACAACTTTCTGGTCATCAAACACAACTAAATGATTAAAATGTGTAAAATTATTGTCTGCTCTAATTATTGATACGTATTGGAAATGTACATTATTGTGTTTTTATAAATATAAATTCATTTTGATTATTACGCTGAGCAACAGTAGTTTTCGTCATTTATTTAGTGCTATCTATATATTTATAGTACCCCCCGCTCACCAGCGTAAATAATATTTGTTTTAAACACCAAGTACATAACAAGAGCATTACAGAAATAATTAATTATTTATTCGTCGTTTAACATAATATATGAATTTCATATAATATTATCTCGCTGTTGTATAACATGATATATTAACAAAATAAACTATCAAAAATATTGATTACAAAACTTAAAAAATAAGGATTCAAAAATTTGCAACAGTAAATAAAAAATAATAAATTTTAACAATAATAAAAAATAATTTGCAGCTACTTGTGGAATAAAAATCTAAGGTGATGCATAGACTAATATATAAGTATTATAGATTGAAAAGTATAAGTAGTTTTATGTTGGCACCACTCGATTGTGATGATCTCAATTATACACCTAATACCTTGTGGTCATTTTTAAAAATGTTGGAAGACTGGTAAGAGAAAATAAAACAATAATTTTTAAGTACAGCTCCCTAATTATCCTAATTATATAAGTACCCTTACCTATAAAATTATAAAAGCTCCCAGTAAGGACCCAAAACCGTGTATATGCATGTATTATCAGTACAATATGGCTATGGTGACATTTTTTTTTTTTAATTTTCAGTCTACCTAAGAGTATTTTTCATTCACTTTATGTGATAATTTTTCTCCGCTTATTAAACAAATATCGGTAAGAAATTATTGCGTGTATTTACATTAAACACAAGGGTCCCTTGAAACAATTGTCTTTTGCTATGTGTGCCAAATTTTCTCCACTGTACGACAATAATGGACAAATTTCAACGTCACCGTCAACGTTGGTAGCACCTGCGTCTACCAGCCATTTTTCATGAAGATTTAAAATGTCTCTTTTCGCTGTAAGAGGACAATCTATTTCGTCCAAGTCAGAATTTTTCAATGGACTGAACTCGTTTTCCCTCAAAACTTTCCATACCACAAAATTTTGTGAATATTTAAAGACATCAAATACAAACTTCTCAATTTTAACGCCGTTTGCAACGCTTGGCTGACACTTTGTGCCATTTTCATTTACAAACGGTATTTTTTTTTTTGCTATGTGCAAATCTACCTTGTTGTTATGTTTTTCTGAAATTTCATTTAAAAACGTCGCCGTGAAGTAATGGTTACATATGTTGCCGGCATTAAATACCAAACCATTTTCATCTTCGAGTTCTGCTGTAGCATTTGATATTTCGCTGTATTCTACAACCTTGAATAATCCATCTACCTGGCACACAACTCCAACAGCTTCATTGGATGAGCGTTTATCTACCACCTTAACTCCGCAATCAGCAGAACGTGCAATACAATATCCTAAAAATACCGGGTCTGCTACTTTTACTAGGACGTTATCTACAGAAAACACATGTATGCTCTGTATGCCACGTTCATCCATGTCTTTTAACATTCCTTTGTCTTTTAAAGCTTCATACAAACCACCATTGCCATCAGGAGCTCTAGATATTTTATATTTCTCATCAAGAATTATTTTTCCATCAAATGTGAAACAGGGAAAAGTATTTTGCTTGAATATAACAATCTTACTCTTGTCAATGCCAAAGTGATCATTTTTCTCAAAATACCTTAAAGTCGATTCATGAGTGGCATCACTTGTCATTATGTACAAAGTTAAATCCTTACATTCTCCAAATTTTTCTCTGGCCATGTCATGTAGGCGTCTTATTCGCAAGACCTGGATATGAAAAAGTGATCGGTTTGATGGTAAATTGATGTTGTACATCCCTTTGGGGTAATTAACACCAAGACGAGTTCCTTGACCACCTGCTAAGATTATTACTGCCACATTACCATTAGCTATTTCTCTTAATCCCAGATTCTCGTAAAATGATATTTTATCTGATGTCAAATTGGAAATTGATTCCATCACATTTGGAGGTACAGGTTTAATTTTATCATCTGGTAATTTTTCTTTATTCTGGTGGATGGACATTGCTTCTTCAAAGCAAGCAATCACTTGAGATAAATTTAAATTAGCTATGTCTTTTACTAAAACTTTTTTTTCATCTTCTGATATTTCACTCCAAAAATTGAGGAGATGCTGTTGGCCATGCTCCTCCAGTAAAGATTTTAATTTTTTAAATGACATTTGCTCCATTTTAAAAAATAAATTTCAAGCCTTATCTAAAAATGTATTGTTTTAATCAAATACTTGTTAAAAAAAACTTTCGAAACTCAACATATGTTAACTTTCACAATCACTTATCACATTAATTAATAAAGCCGGCTAGTTTAATAATGTTTTTTTATGTGTACTGTATGTTGAAATATAATATAATATATTTTTCCACTTGAAATAAAAAGTAAAAATAACAAAACTTGGATAATTTCAATTCAAAGAGTTTCACAACATCCAAAGTGGTGGCACAGCCCCGCGTACTGCCTATTCACGCGATATCAGTCCGTTTGAGCTAAAAACATTGGCTGGCGAGCTTGCCAGCGGACGATGCACTCATTTTTTTGACATCCTTCGATATATACATATATACACTCTGTCGGCTAGATTGTTGGTATCTTTTCTGATAAAACGCGTAGCAACCAGAATGAATCACATCTCTTGTTTTGTAATTCACCGAAGAGCAATTTTTAACAATTAAGTATTACAAAGGAAAACACTTTACAACAAAATAAGCAATCAAAAGGCTATGGTGACTTAAAAATGTGGTACATGTAAAACTTTTATTTAAATAAGACTCACGTAAATATACACACGATACATTTTATTCAAGTATTGTGTTTCTTTTGTAAGAATCTCTGATATTGAGCTCTATCAATCGCATTGAGACTTTATATACATTACAGTTTTGTAACCGGCTCAAAAAAATATACATATTTATATGTAAATGAAGCGCCGCCGACCCCTTAGCAGAAGGGCAAATTACGGAAGCCTGGGGTGGTAATAGGTTTCCGTAACTTTTTTTCCCTGTGTGAGCTTAATATTATGTTGTAAGTGATGTACACGTACAGCAAACTAGTTACGGAATACCACTTCATCTACATAAAAACGCAGAAGAACGCACAAAAACACATACGAGTGCACAAAAGCACGCCACACAACGACACAACAAGTTGCAAAGCAGACGGTTTCTATTTTGTTTACTTCAGTTATACAGCTTATACTTGTTACATCGTTACGTGGGAAAGAGATTTGTTCAACATATACATATATATACACATTAACTTTATACATATATTTACTTTGGATTTTATCATTCTGGTAAAGAGAGCACGTTATAAGATATAAATAAAGTTATGTGTAGTAATTATAGTATAATCCTAAGTAGTGCCATGTGGTCGATATTAAAACATATAAGTAGAATATCTATACTTTTAGAGGTCTATTTTCGGGAAAAAGACAAATTGTACACTTGCCGCAAAAAGCACAGAACACGTCAACTTTTTATTTGATATGAATTGAATTAGTTGCGTCTAGTTTATATGTGATAACATAGCTCTACTGTAAATAGTAACAATTATTTGGATCAGCGCCATCTAGCGTTGCGGATTTCTGAACTGAAAAGTGGCCCTAAACTTTTGAACCAGAGCTTTAGCGCCTAGAGCCATTTAATCAATTATAAACCAGCCGCAACTCATGATGAAGCTATAAAATGAAAAAATAACGATACATATGTTTTTGGCGGCAAGTTAAAAATCTATCTTTTGCTCGAAAATTTATCTTCAAAAGTATAAATACATAGGAGGTCGATTTTTGGTAGAAAATAGATTGTTAACTTGCCGCCAAAAACACATATATCGTTATTTTTTCATTTTATAGCTTTTTCTTGAGTTGCGGCTGGTTTATAGTTGACTAAATGGCTCTTATCCTGATTGCTCTGATTGAGAATTTTAGGAGCCACTTTTGGCCAAAAAATAAAGACCGCTAGATGGCGCTGATCCAAGTAATTATTACAATTTACAGTAGAGCCATTTTATTACATATAAACCAGCCGCAACCAATTTTATACGTAGACAATTATAAGTTGACATTGTTCGTGCTGTTTGCGGCAAGTTTACAAATTATCTTCTGCCCGAAAATCGACCTCTAAAAGTATAGATACTCACATAGTTTAGTAAAATCGACCTCATGGCACTACTTAGTAGTGATTACTATAATTACTACACATAACACTCCACGTATATCTTACACCGTGCTCTCTCTTTACCAGAATGATAAAATCAGAGGCTGTGATGCGCAAATGCTGCCATCAGCAGTTAAGTTAGGTACGTATATATAGGTCGTGGTAACGCTGCATGATCGTCACCAGCAAGTATCTATCCCTCGCATATACGACTTACCGATCTAACGATAACGTAGAACACACCCCAAAATTACTTTCTATGCTATGGTAATGATGGTGGAAACCTATGGTGACGATTGCGGAAAACACCCCTTATTACCATAGCAGTAGGTGGTGTAGATTCAACCCAGACCAACTGTAGGTATAGTTGGGTGAGTTTGAGTCAGTGTTATCTAGTGAGAGTAGAAGCAAAGACACAAGGGGATCGAATTAAATTCTAAATCTCGTTCTCGGTATCTCGGTTAACTTCTAGTCTCGCTGATCGGCTGATCTAAGTGATTTTGCATCCCTGGNTGAAGCTATAAAATGAAAAAATAACGATATATGTGTTTTTGGCGGCAAGTTAACAATCTATTTTCTACCAAAAATCGACCTCCTATGTATTTATACTTTTGAAGATAAATTTTCGAGCAAAAGATAGATTTTTAACTTGCCGCCAAAAACATATGTATCGTTATTTTTTCATTTTATAGCTTCATCATGAGTTGCGGCTGGTTTATAATTGATTAAATGGCTCTAGGCGCTAAAGCTCTGGTTCAAAAGTTTAGGGCCACTTTTCAGTTCAGAAATCCGCAACGCTAGATGGCGCTGATCCAAATAATTGTTACTATTTACAGTAGAGCTATGTTATCACATATAAACTAGACGCAACTAATTCAATTCATATCAAATAAAAAGTTGACGTGTTCTGTGCTTTTTGCGGCAAGTGTACAATTTGTCTTTTTCCCGAAAATAGACCTCCAAAACCATAAACATTCTATTTATCAAATATGGCTTATAAAATCGACTGTATTTACAAAATTACAATACTTTAGACCTTTTACCATTAACTCATGGAAGCAGAGTCTCCTAAGAATGGAGCATTGGATCTTACTAAATAAAAAATACATTTATTACGGAGAAGTAAATTTTAAGTGTTATAAATAAACAAAGTACCCAACCGTCTCGAGATCCAATGCTCCATTCTTAGGAGACTCTTCGTGTGCCTGTGCTTCTTTTAGTCCTTTTTTCTTTAATTGTCTCTTTTAGGCTGTTTAATTTACGTATATATTTGATCGATATTCGAGATTTCTGTAACACAAATTTTGCTATGTATACACTATACATATAAGTTAACTGTTTATTCGAACTATAAAGTTAAAGGGCTGCGCTTCTATAAGTTAATGGTAAAAAGTCTGAAGTATTGTCAATTTTAAAATAGGTATAAGATAAGTAGAATATTTATACTTTTAGAGGTCGATTTTTGGATAAAAGATGATTTGTAAACTTGCAGCAAACAGCAGAATAAATGTCAACTTTTTGTTGTCTATCCATAAAATTAGTTGCGGCTGGTTTATAATTGATTAAATGGCTTTACTGTAAGTACATAGACTACTAACTACTGAAATTGTAGGATAAACGTATAATCTACGGAAAACAAATGGATCTAAAAAATTTTGTTTTATTTCTACGTTTTTCATTTTATACATTTATTGTTTGTATTATATTTTGGTTCGCGTCAGTAGTAAATTTTACAGAAACAAATTTTTTCATGTACAAGAGTAATTACATGATAATAGTTTGATACATATATAAAAATAAATTAGATGAAATAATTGATTCTTATGTACAACATTGACAAATGTGAAAGGTCACTTTACAATTCTCCACCTGCTTGAGCAGCACGTTTTGGTTTTTTAGTTTTAGCTTTATTACCACAGTAACAAGCTTGCTTCTGAGCATCGAGATAACTCTTGCAACCTAAAGTTGTTGTTCCTGTGTACAGGAGTTTGGCAGCTGCCTTGCATGTATTTACAATCGTTAATCCAGTCGACTGGTAGCCTTCGCAGTATTTGTACAAACACCTCTTGAATTCCAAGTCACATTTCTCTTTATCAGAATTGCAAGTATCATAACACACATCGTGATCATTGCAGCATTTTGTCATTTGTTCAAGTGGAAGGTACTGTTGATCAACCTGGAATTAAATACAATATATTGAGAAATTAAAACATGAAAGAAATGTGTACATGAAAAATGTATTTAAGTATAAATATGTAAGTACATCAATGCCTAAAGAGCCACATCCGTCGTACGAAGGCTTGTGATTCCAGTCAGCTTTTGGAGTTGCCCCTGTAATTATAAATTCCGCCTTTAAAACAAACGCACCAATCGTGCAGTCATTAGAAAGAATGGACAGCTGATTAAAACTCAGAATATGGACCATGAAAATAGTTTCTCATAATTTTGGCGATGGAATCATTTTGATCATCGCTTACAAAAAGTGTTATTAAAAATTGAAAAATATAAAGGTTATATGCGCACGATTAACATTGATTGTGCATCAGACAGTGAAATGAGTGAAATAATACAACATCAACAATAACTTACCGGACGGACAGTGGTAGACGCAATTCTCATCAACCGCTGCGTCGAAGACTTCGTGTATGTCCCGAATTTTACGAGCAACGGTGATGGCGTTCTCAAAGAGGTCCGAGAAGACGGTCTCGGCTGCGAGCACGGCATCCCGGAGATTCGTCAGTAGGCCGGCTCCGTAGCCCGACCAGGCATACGCCAGAAAAGTCAGGGCGTAGATAAAGACCTTCCTGTACTGGAAGATGTCCATGGCCTCAGCTGACTGTGATGACTAGACTCACCTGTTTCACTTTTCATTAATGCGTATTTTTAGGTTTTTCGAATTTGGCAGCCACAAACATTTGCATATATACCTTACACATGCTTATTCGTCTGCTGGGGCTGGGCGAGCGCTCTTTATTTTTGGTTTTTGTGAAAAAAAATATTATTCCAGCTGATGTAGACGCGGCATAATTTGAAAGTCGCTCAGTAGATAAAGTTAGGACAGGTATATTGTTGGCGTTTTTAAGGGGGCTCCTACGACTACTGCTGAGGTCAAAGACAAACAAAAAATAAAGTTTTGTTTTTCAATAAACAAATGTGTCTGAAAATCATTATGATATTTTTAATAACGTATGAAGTGGGAAAAATGATATTTATGTCTGTAGTTTAACTTTGTACGAAAAATTAATTATTGTTTTGACCAGTCTAGTGCATACGAGGGTACACCACCAGACCAGACCACCTGTGTTGGTGTAGTATAGCGATGTAATATATAGGTATATGGTATATATATGTCGTGAACAAGTACGTCTGCTACCCACGTGACCTCCTGACCTCCCGGACACTATTTATTTATTTCCATCACAAATATCTCGCTAAAATGGTCCTTTATCCACAATTTTTAATACAGCATATTACAGAGGAAGACTTCATCTACAAAACGTATATATTCAGTCTGCTGGGACATTTAATTTAGGTTTATTATAAACGAAAACAAATTGTTTTTCACGCTGCCCCATAGGAACATGTGCTAATAGTTACAACTTTGAGCTCGGATTTCTCAAAAATTTGACCCATTCGAAATATAATTTAGACCACCATTCAATTCAGTAGACTTTTATTTACAAGAAATAATATATCTCTGTTTGGGGACTTTCGTGAAGGAGCCCCCTTAAAAAAAGTCAGCTTTATCTTAATTGCCTGATTTATTGATCCATTCTTTTATAAAGATAATCACAGTAATTGGCAAAATTAGCCTTCTTCAGGCACTGTATAATTACATTTTAATAATTCTCTTTTTTTAATTAACAAAATAAGTATACAAGACCATAATAAATGCTTCGGTTAAATCAAGAAAAGGCTTTTATGAAAAGCCCTTGAATGCAGACACATTATTTTGATGATTACAGTTTCTTGACCAGTGCACCACTGTCATTTAATTGCTGGATATCACTACATCCCCCAATGAATTCTTCATTTATAAACACCCTGGGGACGGTTCTAGCTCCAGTGATCTCTGCAAGAATGTCCTGAATAGTATCCATCTCATCCTTTTTGTACGCTTCATTTAATTCAATAGCAGTAAAAGACTGCTCAAGTTTTTGAAAGATCTACAAAAACATTGCATTATAAGTATTTTTTTTTTGTAGTTCACATTTAAATATTAAACGCCTGACTCACCTCCTTGGCCTTTTTACAGTATGGACAGGTGGACTTGGAGAAAATCACAACCTTATCAGAGGCAATGAGCTTCTTCACATCTTCACGTGTAATCGTCATCTTTACTACTCTTGAACTAAAAACTGAACCCATAGATTATAACTTGAGGGTAATACTAGTATTAGAAATCTTATCCTTTATCTAATCATCAAGTATAATCTAATCTATACAAGTAAAGTTGATAATGCAGATAATTGCATCATGACTTAATGTGCTTTCATGAACTAGTTTTTTCTTTTGACTATATCATTAGTCATACGCAATTTTCGACTATTGATAAGTCTGTATTTTAATTAATAACTGCACGTATCTAAGAAAAACGAAGCAACCATTAGCAAATAGATTTTTTAACCTCAATTCAAAAATATATTTACTTGAGTTTTCACACATCTGAAGTTTACGTTGAATAAAATAAATATGATTTCATAAATAACACAACTACTAATGAGGCCACAATTCGTAGTGAAGAATAACAAACGAGTGGATTTAAGAAAAAAAGAAAGATATCAACAATTTTTTGTTCATTATGATAGGGACACATGGAAAATACTACTTCATGATTTCTACATACTTAAGTAATATACAGTAAAAATAAAATCTATAATACAGGAAAAATTTGTGAGAATAAATTTTAAATACTGTCGGGTAAACACTTGGTAAACAAATTTGCTTAAGTTTAATAACAATTTAGAATTTAAACTTACGAATGAACACTTGTTTTAGGCGAGGAGTAGAAGTCACACTCAGGCACCCACTGTCACTAGTAGTAGTGAAGAGCAGTGTTCGACACACGTGGAACATTTTCATACGAGCTCGAATAGAGTCTACTCGCCGCTTCATGTAAGTATTTAAGTATGTTAAGAATCTAAGTATTCAAGAATCCATAAATCAAATAATTTATACTCAATACATTTATATCACGGTACAATGATAAAAATTTTTGTTTAATTTATCAATTTTCCATAGTTTACAAAGGATTCTGAAATAAAATTAACCACATTCAGAAACAAATACGCGTATTTGTAAAAGGGAAAATTATTTTCTTACATTAATTTCTTCGAAATGTAAGTATTCGCGCTTACAGTGTGTAAAGGTAATGGTTGATAAAAATAAAAAATAAAAAAAAAGACAAACGTTTTTGTACTCCGATTTGTTGACAGATTTAAGGTTTTGAACCTATAATACAAAAATCCGTGATTCAATGAAGATTCACTTAATGAACAGAAATTGTAAGTTTAAGTCTCAAAGTCTCCGAGCGATGTTCGATTATGGGCAACGTCATAATTAAACCGAAGCGTGTTTGCGATCAACACCCGGAAATCATAAAAGAAATCATAAGGTAATCGGTAACAACATTGTACCTGGCATTATGCATTCATTTGAAAACAAAAAAAATAAACAAATATCCCGTTTAAGCGCAAAAAATCTCGTCGCAATAAATACAAGACGTCAAGCGCGCAACGACTACACGTTAAGCCCCAACAGCGAAGACATAAGCAGTACGAATCCTTTTTTCGTCTTTTATCTGAGGCTAAGTCGCGCGAAGCCCGGAGTTCCGGTGACGAAGCTCGCAAAAGTCGCCGGCAGACGCTGGCGAGCCATGAGTTCTTATCAAAAGGACAAGTATCTCAAGCTGGCAGAAATCGAAAAGAGGCGTCGTAAGGAGCTATCGAAAATGAGCGAGAAGACCGTAGGGTGATTTTTTAATGAATTTTAAATTATTGTTTTCTACTTTACGTATAATTGCTTGGATACTGCATGTACAAACTTTGATTAACAGCTAAGGTATTTTGGTACAAATGAATGTGACGATGGAATTGGCTAATATATATTTTTTCTATCCAAAAAAGGTTGAAAAAATCAGGCAGGCAAAGAAAAGGAGTGGCCAAACGAGGTCGTTGAAAAGAAGAAGACTTTCGACTATCTCTTTCATTTTTTTTTCATTTTTACGATCTCATTACTTTTTATTTGTTAGTAGATTTTTTTTCATATCTATGTACAATAAATATTGATGTATTTTTACACTATACTCTTGAAGAATTTTTCTTACGGCTTAGAAGTTACATTACAATTAACTAGCACTGTGCTTAAATGCTACATCTGACCCGTATTTTCTTTCACTCTGAAAAAAAAATGAAAATAAAAAATAAAACTAAACAAACGAGTACTCGAGTGGTCTATATATAAATATATAATTACATCACTCTTTCTCCTACTGTTTTACGTACACCACACTCTCCTTTCTCTTTCACTCGTACGACTTTTCTTTCTTACTCTTTTCGCGATTCTCACTAATACAAAAAATAATTTTATATTTTCATTATTTACTTATATCTTATAGCCTGCATGACAATTTGCAGAAACGCATGTCAAACCAATGATTACTTTTTTTTCATTTTTATTCAGGAATATTTATATACATATATATTATTTACTTTTAATAATCATTTTTATCGCACAAAACGTGTGCACTTTCTCGCATATCTTTAGTAATAAAAAATAANCATCAAATGTATCGTAACTAGTTTGTGTGCTGGGAAATTGACGAAACAGAGATCGGAACAAGTAATAAATTATCGGTGAGTTGTCCTTATATATACAAGAGTAGCTTTTGTTGAAAACAAAGAAGAAGAAAAATTAGTGCTGAACGATAAAGCGCAGGCAGTTACAAAAATAGTGGTGTTGGTAAACGAAGTGATTCTACCACAAAGTGCACTTCGAGCTGGATGAAAAATAATAAATTGGGAAGCCATGCGATAGGTTTTGGTACATACAAAATGAATACAAGGTAATGGTTTATCCCTGAGATGACTTTAATGTAGTAAGTTATACTCTAAAATCTAATGTTTCATCGATCAATAGAAATATACTTTGTGGTTTGAAAAATAAAATATCTTATCATAAAATCTACAGGTATTAACTCAGCGAAACATTTAAAGTTCGATACGTAGAGAATGCACTAAAGGAAATAATCTCGTGCTCTCGCGAGCGAACAATAAATCACGCTCTTGTGCAGTAGTGGTCATCATCCACGAACGATGGCCTGTTTGGGTTTATGTCATTAGTCTATTGTGTCTGGTTTTACCATTCGCGCAATATACATCCCCAACTGATGTTTAAAGATGCACTAAAAAAATATTGTCGTAGCGTATGCTCCAGAGGCTGTGGTAGAAACCGGTAGAAACTTATAATACTACAATGATTTCTGGTTGTTCCAACAATAATGCCATACGAATTCTACAGCAGCAAAAGTGCGATTGTCTTGCTCTTAACTACATAATAATTATCGCGCCGATTCCAATACTATCTATTTGCCTTTTATCAGTTTCAAGAGTTTTAAGGGTTTACACTATTTACTTCAAGACTTGTATCACCTCTCCAGTCGCTCTGATCATCGAAGTTACTGGGATGTCAACAAACTGACCTTATCTCATGATACATGCAAAATATAGATACTCATTGTGCTTTCGACTAATTAATTTCGTATTATCTGCCGCGTCAAGTTGTGGTTAGTACTACTGAACACTAACCTGAACATATTGTGGTAGAAGCGATCACAGTGGTATCCTCAATTTGATCGTAATGTGTTTACTAGAATCTGTTCAGTTGAAAAAAAAAAAAAAAAAAAAAAAAATATTTGATGTCAGCACAACTATACAACATTAAAAATCCGTTGATGAAGAAAAAAACGTTAACACAACGCTAATACATCCTCCAGGGAAAGAGCAAGATGCACGCAACAATAACGAGGCATTAAAATTCACAAATATAAATTGCGTGACGCTATAGTCACTATATTAAAAAACAGGAGCTTAAATTAATCTTTTTGAAGAGGTAATAATACGTTATCGGCACCCGTGTCCTTTTGACAAACCGTAGGTACGACGAACGCGCTGGTCGAACGCTGGGACGCAAAGCGCGGACAACTCGAGGCCTCGTCCTAGTGGAAGAGCTAGCGCGGCCTCATTGTTCCATTCAACGGCTGCATAAGGCCGCCGTTGATGTAGCCGTGATACGTCGTGTATACAGTTGGTGGGTTCTGCTGGTGCGGATCCTGGGCGTAAGGTGCCGCGACGTTGACGACGCCAACGGGTATCTGACTCGCTTGATTCATAAAACCACCGAGCTGAGCTGCTGCAGCTGCCTGGTTCATGTAACCAGTAGTTGGCTGAGCGACTCGGTAGCCGTAGGCCGCTTGGGCCGCCATGAGGTTCGTGTTTAGAGCAACGTTGGGACTGACACGACTCGCCGCGCTCTGCATCTGCGGACAGCTGCCACTCGGGTCGAGCGTTTGCCGGTACAAGCTCTCGCTCGAGTAAGACTGGGGTATCGGTGTCATAGAAGCGCTCGCAGACGACCTTGAGGCCGAGCGACTTGGTGGCGGGGGCCCCGAAGTTGTGGGCGATGGCACTGGATTCACGTTGTAATAGTTCTTGGTATAACTGAGCGGAACTTGCGGTGGCGTCGATAGCTGCCTGGATGGCTGAGGTGGCGTCATGGTGTGAGGTATCGGTGGCGGGGGCGTGAGATTCATTGCCTGTGGTGGTGTCGGTGGCATCGGCATGTCCAGACCGTTGGTAAGTTGCTGAAGCTTAGCTAGGCTACACGAGTTGGGTGTCTGGTGATTAGTCGAGCTGGCATTCAGCGTAGGTGTTGGCGTGTGCGAATGGGACATTGGCGCGGGCGAGTGAGACATTGGCGCGGTCTGAATGTAAAAGTTCGTGGCGGTAGTACATGGCGTGTGAGTACTCGAGCGACCACTTCGATGCTGAATCACATAGGTGTTTTGCGTGGGGAAACCCATAGCCTGAGATACTGCCATGTAGTTGCCACCTTGAGATATTACAGCCATGTTGTGCGAATGTGCCGTATGACTGGGATGCGCGTGAGGATGGCCCATGCCTGTCACTGACATCGACGTCGATTGTTGATATTGAGGTGGTAAGTGACTGTTGTGTGAAGCAGCGACAAGACTAGCGTGTTGACTGCTACTTTGAGCTGCAACCGCTGCTGCCACTGCTGCTGCTACTGCTCCTGCTGCTGCTTGCGATGATGGTGGATTGTTTCGATGTGCCTTACTCTGCTGCGCCCTGGATCTATGGTGAATAAAAAAAAATTAATTTGGTTTTTTACTATGTTGAAAGATAAGTCATAGCAATAAATTTTATTACCTTTGTGAACCACTTGCTCGTTTACTGCTATGAGAATGCGCCTGTTGATGTTGTTGATGTGCCACCTGTTGTTGTTGTTGTTGTTGCTGCTGCTGCTGCTGATGAGTGGATTGTTGATGATGCACCGACTGTTGCTGCTGCGCTTGCGCCTGATGCTGTTGACTGTGTGCATGAAGTAAAGCCTGACTTCTTGCCTGTTGTTGTTGTTGTTGTTGTTGTTGTTGTTGTTGTTGTTGTTGCTGTTGCTGCTGCTGCTGCTGCTGTTGCTGAATAATCGATAATTGGACAGGCTGAGGCGTTAGAGGCTGCGGTGTATGGCACTGAACAGGTGTGTGAGTTTGAGATATGGGCTGTGGCGTATGAGGCTGAGACAACGGTTGCGGCGTGTGCGGTTGTTGTGGCATTGGTTGAGGACTATGCGTCGGTAAACTCTGTGGCGTATGTGATTGTGGCGTTCGGGGCTGCTGTAGAGGTTGCGGCGTCAGTGGCTGCTGTTGATGCTGAAAAACGAAAATGTCATTGGGTTTACGAAAGTGCTGCTTTTTAAATAATTTTATTTCATAAGTATCAATACTCACGTATGGGTTCTTATCCACGTGCTGCATCTGGTGTTGTTGATGCTGCTGGATAGCCACGTGTGGGGGAGTATGCTGAGGCATGGAACACTCAACATATTGCTGCTGCACCTGTTGAGCTGGCAGGTTCACCGGATGCAGATTATTTTGTTGGTGCTGCTGCTGGTGATGTTGATGTTGTTGCTGTTGAACGTTCGCGTTTATTGCAACAGCTGCGCTCATCTGTATGGACGCGGCAGAGATAGAAGGCACCGAAACCGTTTGAGGTGCCTGTTGACTTTGCATCGTTGGCAGAGCACTGGGTGGCCTCTCGACGCTGTTTTGCGAAGCCAGATCGCTCGCGATAGACGTCGGTGATTCAAGGCCCAACTGGCTTACATCCAAATCACACTGACCATAATGCAAAGAATGCACCGAATTCGTCGTTGAATCTGGCGTGTACACACCCATCGATGGTAGATCTGGCTGAGATGGAGGCGTTCGTTTAACTGAACTTGGATTTTCAGGATGCGGTGTTGTTTTACCGCTCTCTGGCGAATGGAGCTTTTCTTCGGGGTGGGAGTGCACTTGCGTTACTTCATGGTGATGATGATCAGCAATCACAGTGGCAACTTTCTCTTGAGGCATTATCACAGGCTGACATTCGGGCGTTTCGATCACACTTGGATGATTGCTCATTGCAGATGGTTGATAATCTTTCTTTTCTACGAATATAGGTGGTATAGGTTCAACTTTTGTTTCTGATAAATTTTCCTTAGGTTCAACTACGTCTTCACAAGTATCAATTTGTGACTCTTGTTTACTGCAATCTTCTATTGGCATCGACTGTTTGTGAATTTTATTTTCAATATTTACCTCGATGTTAGTACCAGTATCTAGAATAGGTTCAATGTCCATAGGTTCACTAATTTGAGTTGGTTGCACAGACTTTATTTGCTCATACTTTGACAGAGTCTCGATCACTTTTTCTGGTTCTTCTACTTTCTCTGGCGTGATTTCGGGCTCGATTTCCATCGCAACATCCTTAGATAACTCACGTGATTCCAACAATTCCTTAGCTCTCAACTTTTCACTCTCCTCTAAAATTTCTTGATCCGCACTTTCGATAGCAGCATCAAGAGATTGTATAACGCTAGCGACTTTGGCCCTGGGCACAAATTCATCTTCATCACCATCGTCCTCGTCGCCTCCTTCGTACTCTCCAGGACTCGCGGTTAGTTCGTTATCTACGGTAGTCGAGGTTGTACCTACTACAAGGCCATCATCAAGCGAATCACTCTTATTGATAGCAGAATCATCTACAGGCGTGGTAATTGACAACGAAGTAGAAGAAGCAACGGTAACAGCAGCAGCGGTCGAGAACATATCTGGAATCGTAAGTTGCTTCTTGCTAGTTTTGATTTCATCGACTTTTGGAGAAGCAACGACCTCCGGAAGATCATCTGTCTTAACGGCAGTTGTCGCCACCTCCTTGATAAGTATCTTTGAGTCAACCTTTGGCCTACCACGTCTCGATGATACAGGTGATTCTTTCGACACTTCGACAGCATCTTTCTTAACTCCTCGAGCGGTGTGATTTTGCGGAGACTCTTCGGCACTCTGCGCAAGACTGGCCCTCTTCTCTCTTGCTCTCGAGGGAAAGAATTTGGACGTTCTGGTTGGCGTGGTTATTTTCGTCAGTATTTCGTCGATTTTGGTCTGCTTTTTAACCCTCACGGGACTACTGGGAGACGATTCTTTGGGCGGAGGCGATCTTAGTCTCGAAGCTAACGAATCTGATGCCTTTGCAGCCTCACGCTCCTTCAGTCTTGCACTTTCTTTGATTCCAACCTTATCTGGAGGTTTCACCTTCTCCTTCACTTCTTTTTCTTTCGGCTTTTCCCTCTTTTTGCCTTCTTTCTCCTTGTCTTTTTCCTTGTCACGCCACGATTCTCGAGTTCGTTTTCTGCTCACAACGGTATCCTCTGCTTTCTCTTCGAGTTCAGTCTTTTCGGAATGTTTACGTTTTCTCGAGGGAGTAGTCAACGCTGTCGATTCTGTCGCGGGTGTAGCAGTTGCTGCTGCCGTAGGCGTCTTCATAGCTGTTCTCACGCTTCTTCTGGACGATTGAACAGGAGTCACATTTGGAGTTGCGGTCAGGGACACTGTGAGATTCGTTACTACTGGAGTGGTAGTTGTGCTGACTGTGCTTTGAAATGTTTTAGAAGAGGTAGGGGTTTTTGAAGATTTAGACACTACCACGGGACTTTTGGCCTCTGTTACAGTGACGTCATTAAAATCCTCTTCCGTGTCAGCTATGCTTCCCGAACTCTTATCCGCTAACTTTGGCTCCTTCTGAAAAGTAATGTTCGAAAAAGTTGATTTAAACTCAACAAAAATGAAGTTTTTTTTTAATTTCTCTCACACAAACGGTAGAGGTACATACCTCTTTTTGAACCTTTGCCAACTTTGGCCTGTGCACCGGCGTCCTCATTTTCGGAGGCATCGTCCTCCTGTGAGTTCCAGTTATCTTCCGACCTCTGAACTTTTTTCTGATCTTAATGCGCTGCACCTTCTCAGCCATTGCCGCCACCGGTTTATTGATAACGCACGGCTGATCCTTCTCAGGCGAAGCTGTTTCGGAGCTCGTGTCGCCACCCTCTTCAGGACTTTGGTAAGCATTCGGCAATTGCGTGAGCAACGGTATCCAGCGTAGACAGTCAGGATCCAGCTGGATGCGGGTGCTCTTGCGCACTTTGGCCATGTGTATATCTACTTTCTGCCAATCGACCAACACAGCAAGCTGTCTCGTAGAATCGTTGGGTCCGCGCGGTACGTTGCGCAGGAAGCCCAACAGTTGCATTGCCGTGGTGATGTCGTGGCCCGAAACACCAGTTTCCTAACGTGATACGAATAAATAATTAAAATTCCCAAAGTTTCGTATTGAACTGTAAATTTGTTAAGACTGCTCACCTTGGTGATGTCCGTGATTTTGAGCTCTGTGGCGTCGCGATGTGTGTCCAGGTACTCGAGCACAACGCTTTTCCAAAACGAATGGTAAGAGACGCGACCGAGATCCGAAAGTGGCTTCTCCGGGGTACCGGGTATACCCTCGACCTTGGACAGTAGGTAACTGAACTCGATGAGAAAGCGACCATAGCCCTGACGCTGGTACTGAGGTAGAGTCATGATGCAGGATACGTTGTAGCGCTGTGCTGGACAGTGTTTCTCTTTGCTGAAGTAGCCGACCAGGTGGCAACCGTGTTTGTCGTTCTTGGTCACCGCGTAGAAGAGGAATGGTTCTACGTCGTAGTACAGGGTCTTGTGGTCGAGGAACAGTTTGGCTAAGAGGCACAGGTTTTGACAGTAGATTTTATTTACGTTACCGTCAATCTGAAACAAAGGTGGAAAAACACTGTATAGTATGAAAACTTTATCGGTACACGGTCGCAAAACGGAAAAAAGACTCACCTCAAATACTGATAGTCCGTTGCAACGATAGATTTCTGTGGCAGGTGGATGCCTCCACTTGCATTTGTCCATGTGTCTGTCGAGCACAGCCCGGCTCTTGGTGTACTTGAGACAAAACTCGCAGAAGAAGAGCTTGGGTAGTCTAGCGTACTCTTGAGGAAACGGACTAGAGTACCAAGTCTCGACCTCGTAGCGGCCGAAGACGATGGCCGCTGGATTCCGGGTACCTGCGCCGCCTGGACTCACGTTCACTGGAGTTGCACCATCCTTTACGTCGCAACTCTCGGCAAGAGTCAGCTGATTCGCGCGTTCTCGGGCGTCTTTGAATAATTCCACGTCCTTTTGGGTAACACCGGGCGGCAAGGTTGGAGGTAAGACCAGCTCGTCTGCGCGAATGGAATTTACGGTTTTTAACAATGTCTGTTTAAATGTTGGGGTAGTAATATATATTTTTTTTCTTCTTTTCATTTTTTTTCGTAAGTCTTATGGTACCATGTAAGGTGAATTTATGAAAAATCAACTTTTAGAACGGAATTTCTCTTTCAATTTTATAACAGATTTCAATAAACAAATGAAAAATAATACTTGGCTTGAATTTTGAAAATCAATGATGCAGTGAAAATTGAGTTATCAAATCGATTGATTCCAATAAAGAAAACGCGATACATTAATAAATACAGTGTGCATTAATGATTATTGGGTTAAAAATATACATGTGTCAAACTGAAAATTTAACAATATTAAATTGTTTTAGTTCAGGATTGCAATAAGGTATTTAGCTAAGTGAAGCAAAAAAAAAAAAATTATTCACAACAAAAAGTACTAAAAAAAAAAAAAATGTAAATAAACCATCAAATATAAAAAAAAAATGCGATATGATTGACAAAGCAAAGCTTCTAGGACTATGTTTTGGGATGTGTTGGCAAAATATCCGGGGTAGCAAACTCTGATAAACAGGGGAGAGATCTTCTCTTGATGGCACAAGCATTTGCGTGTTACTTGAAAATAATTCCGACGGCTTTACGTATCGATACGAGCCTGCTAGCGTCATCGGCTGCAGGTTGGATCCTTGACGTATTGCTAAGCACCAGGAATATGCAAAAAAGTAAATACATCATGTGAAAGACATGATCGAATATAAAATTTTCTGCTATTTATTATTATTATTATTATTAAGATAATATAAAGTTTTTATTTTAATATGACCAAAAAATATTGCTTAATAATTTCAATGCATGTACGTAAGTCGTCCAAATATTTAATCTGATTAATTTTCATAAAATTGGTTTTAAACAAAGTGTTTGTTTATATAATTTTGACAAACAATTACTCAGCAAAGCTGTGCTGCAACAGGTAAACGATAACATGCAGTGAATTCAAAATTACCAAAATTCAAAAAAGGGTGATGCTATCATGTGTATTCATAAGTCGATAATCTACGTAGCTTAAATTTGCTTAAGTGAAATATTTTTCAAATTAAGTGATACCTGATGTATAATTATTATTAAAAAAACTTGATTGTTCTGAAAATATCATACAATTAATTATATACATGCCAAGTTTTTTCAAATTAAATTACCAAAAGCTAGTATACCATTCAAGTCCAACAATTCACGTTAACTGAATTCAACTTGTAACTACTTTACTCAACAGGGCAGAACAATCATGTTGATACCATAGTGATAGAGACGCCACTTTGCCACCAAATCATCGTGATTCTAAGCCAACATCACGAGGATATCTTGGCAGCAGAGTGTCAGTCTCAAATAAAACAAAACAAAAGAAAAAAAACTAAAACTAAAAAAAAAAAAAATTTCAAAATAACCAAAATTAATGGCACCTTACACGCACGCACAAGCATACACAAAAAAACCACACCACACCACACCGCCAACACATCCACGGTGGTGAGATAGATAAAAGACAGAGAAGAAGAATTTGAGCAGGGATTCAAGATTAGAGGGATGTATCGAAGTCTTTGTCGGGTTTTTTTTTTCCAACTCTTTAAGCAAATAGAGGTCATGGGACTTTAGGGAGTGCATCAATTGATTGTTATTCCAAAGAAAGGGAGACAACTGTGGAGATTGATTTGGCCAATCGGTTATAAAAAATTATCCGGAACTAATTGTGAGTGATAGTGAGAAAGAGACTGAGACTGAGAGAGAAAGAGAGAAGAAGAGCGGGTGGGGTAGACTCTTACCCTTCCTGTTGGAGCAGGGTGTCGCGCGGGGTGTCGTGGTGTTGGTGGTGGTGTTGGTGGTGGTAGTGGCGCTAGTACAGGCTCGTGGAGTGGACTTTGGATGAGCTTTGGGAGTGGCAGATGAGGAGGATGATGATAAGGTACTCGTCGTAGTTGTTGTTGTTGTTTTACTAGTCGCAGTCGTGGTCGAGGTCGCGGCACCAGACTCTGACTGGCGATTAACGTTGACTGGCCTTCTCCTCGTGCTCTCCTGCTGCTCCTGCTTTTGTTTTCTACGAGCGTCTGTCACCGCACACTTAACCAGGGAGGCACCGTCTATACCGCGCAATCGGCGCCTCTCGTGCTCGTGTCTTTTGGCATTGACGGCCGTCTTGACGAGATTCGACGGCGTCATTTTCGACGGCTTCTCGCCCGTCAGCTCGTACAGACTACTCGCGCTCAGACTACCAATGCCCTCCTCGGAAGGAGTGAAAATCCCAGGCCTCGGAACCCTCGTGATTTTCGTGATCTCTTTTTTGCCTCTGGTCGGACTGTCGGTGACCGCGACCGGCGCGGATTTCGGCGACAGCGGTTCAATCGCACTTTTCTGACCGATGGTCAGCCGCGGAGCTTTGATTTTGCTGCTACCGTCGCTGCTACTGCAACAACCGCTGCTTTCCGTCGCAGCGGCGTTTTGCTGCTGTTGTCTTTTTCTTCGATCTGGCGCATAATTTGGAGGCGGAGCACCGGGTTTAGCTCTACTCGTGCTCCTGCCCGAGGCGGTGAAAAAGTGACTTAGACCGTCAAAGAGACCCCGAAGCTGGCCGCTACCAGGCTTCGACCTCTGCAGTTCCCTATTTTGATCTGGCTTGGCTAGAGGGACTAGTGGTTTTTTACTTTCGTTAGCTCTCGTGTCGCTTTTCCTCCCGATTGTGGAGTTAGTAGTGGTAGTAGTGATGCTACTCAGGCACGATGCGAACGGTGACCTCTGGATATTGAGGTCGAGCTCGAGTTTTGGCGGCGTCGCGCCAAAAGTATTGTTCAGGCTACTGAAGAAGGGACTAGAATCGATGCTGAGCTTGGCCGCCGCGGCTGCAAAGCCCCAGGGCTTGTCTTCGCTGAGGTCGCAGGCAAAGGGTCCCTTGGCGAGGCTACTGCTGGTGAGCTTGCTGTTACTGCTGCTGCCCGAGGATGACGAGGAGGGAGCAGCAGGACATGATTGAATGACAGGAGGAGGAGGAGGAGGGACTGGAGGAGGAGGAGGCTTCCTTGGTTGAAGCATCTTTTGTCGACGACCGACCACTGGTTTCTCGCTCGAGCGGCATTCCTCGACGCTCGACCCACTCGAGCAATCGTCGTCATCTTCCTTACGATCCTCTTTGTTCTTTTTTTTGTGTTTCTCCTGCTTCTTCTGTTTCTCCTTTTCCACGACTTTCTTCTCTTTCTCTTCGGCACTTGACTCCTCGTCGTCGCTCGGCAGCGAAGGCACCTTACTATTGCGATTACTGGCGCTCGGCTTTTTCGATGCGGCAGCTTTTCGTGACAGCCTCGCGGGGTTGCTCGTCGTCTCAGCTCTGACCTTGACAGTAGCTACCTTGGCAAGCTTATCGGGGCAAGCCGGACAGCTACTGCTCGTCTTCGTCTTTGTCGTCTTCGTCGTTGTCTTTGTCGTCGTCGTTGTAGGAGAAGTTGTAGTGACGGTAGTTGTGGCAGCAGCAGCAGCGGCAGCGGCGGCGGCGCGCTTCAGTTTGTTGTGCTTGGAGTTAAAGGCGCTCAGCCTAAAGAACTTTTGCTTCTCTTTGGAGATGCGATCATTCTTTTCCTCGAGCTTGGCGCTGCCACTGCTACTACTACTGCTGCTGCTGCTGCTGCTGCTACTGCTGCTGCTGCTACTACCGCTACTACCGCTACCACTGCTGCCGCTACCACCACTGCCACTATGAGAAGCTGTCGTCGTCGTCGTCGTCGTCGTCTGTTGGTGGTGGTGGTGGTGAGAGGATGGGGCTGGACTTTGGGGAGAGGAGGAAGGGTTTGGTTGACGAGGGGAGACAACACCCGCATTACCGTCCGAGCTGCTGTCCACCTGCTGTGCCTGCGACGAGGCGCCGCTATTTTTCTTCAGATGCGAGGCTGGGGTGCCTGTTGCTCCAGTACTCGCCGACTGTGTCGTCGGGGTCGTCAGCGACGTGCTCTTGCGGGATGCTACTGACCTGCGCATAATAAGGTGACACAGGTGTGGTGAGGGTCGTTCAGGTGTTTTTTATTTCATCATAGTCGTCGCCGTCGCCGTCGCCGTCGTTTTGTTCATTAAAATCGTATCATACATTTTTTTGTATATCATGCATGTACAACGCGATATTGATATCTATATGCTCGTTTTTTCATTGTTTCGTACATCATTTTGAAGCTTTTTTTTAATTATTTTATCGACAAAATTTTGAATATTTTCATGGATAAAATAGAAAAAAAATTTATCATTTTCACATGTACATAAAAGTTTGTTTAACTGACAGTTAAACGTCGTTAGAGTGCAGCAGCGCGTTCAGTGATTCGTAATTAAATTCGTGGAAAAGTATACAATATAGGTTTTTATTGTTGGGTCGATACCTCAAAAACGTAAAGAGATAATACTTAGGCGAGATAACACGTATCGAGTAAACACAGCGTTATCGCGTGTCGTTTAAATGACATAATAACGATGTAATTATACATCCCGATAATTCTAACGATTTGGGGCGTAAGTAATCAACAAAAGCACGCTTTTAGCCCAATTTTCCGGTCGAAGCGATAAAATACAACATTGTTTGCCACGCTCGAGTGTGAGTCAAGAGAAAAAAAAAACAAAAAAAAAACACAAGTAGAGTAAAGCCAACTTACTTTTTGCCTCCGTCCTTGGTGGTGGCGGCGAGCTTCTTGCGCGAGCTCGTGGGTGTGCCGGGCGACTGTTCGGCCCTGGGCTCGGACTTTTTGCCACCGGCGGAAGCAGCCGTGGCAGCGGAGGGCGACGAGGCGGCCGACGACGCGACGGGAGTGGTCGGTTGTTCCGTAGCCGGGGCGACGGGCGGACAGTCGCGGCAACGCCAGGGGGCCTTGGTGCGCTTGTCGGGGGCCGGCTCGAGGCAGCCCGGGTGGTAACACTTGGGACACCCGGCGCACTTGACGAGGTAACTCTGGGACTCACGCTCGAGTTGGCAGCCCGCGCACTTGGCCGAGCAGCAATCGTTGCAACACCAGCTCGAGCCTCGCTCCACCAGGTGAGCTAGTTCCGCCGGGGCGCACGAGTTGTGCAGGGCAGCCCCGCAAACGCTGCAACGGCTTATTGACTTTTCTCCCGGGTTGATGTTGTTGTTGTTGTTGTTGGCGCTCGGTGGGGTGGTCGCCGAGGTGGGGGCGCTCTTTTTGCCGCTCTTATTCGTGTTGACGGCCGTCGTACCCAGGCACTCTCTGCATATCGGCAACGGCGCTGGCAGCTGAAAGTTCAAAGGACGGAGTGTGAATTTTTGTTTTTTTTCCTTTTTCTTACACTCTCCGTGCGAATGCTCGATTTACCGCACCAGACGGGGATTTTCTTATACACATATACATATACCAAACAGAAAACCCGTTTTTTTTTTTTTTTTTTTTTTTTTTTTGTCTAGGTATGTATACGTTTAAACACGTAAACCGTGCAAAATTTTGTACGCTATTAGTTCCACACGAGTTGGAAGCATGTACATAGTAAAAAAAAAGAAGAAAATCCTTGTCCCATCATTCGGATGAGAAGAGAGCGAGATGATGCCAAAATAACCCCGTCATATATGCCCGAGTTGATATGGCATAAAAGAGAAAGAGGATGGGGCTTCGGGTTACGTGCTTTTAAAGCCTCTCACGCTCGAGTAACCGAATAAAATGTACCTATAAATTTCCAACAAAAGTATACGTACGTAACGTATCCAAAGGGCCGTATAAGTAAGTAAGTAAGTAGATACTTGAAATTGATCGCACACGGTAGACAGTTAACTCGGGGAAAGGACGAAATCGAGGGAAGCAAACTTGGATTAATTAGATCGCAGGGCACCGATTCGAGTAATCAGCTCAACCCAACCCCCCACCTCCTCCTCGCTCTGAACCGAGTCGAGAACTGAGGGACGATGGTTTTTGCAGCTTCATCCTCCCCCCCCCTCCTCGACCAACAGCGTCCTGGGGCTTCCGTTCTCACTACTCATTACTCATACAACCCACTCCACCTCGGCCCCGATCCCTTAGGAGCGAAATGAGGCATCGAATTTTGAAGTTCGAGGCCTGCCGATCTCCCTTTTAATTGCCTACCGTACCTATATACACGCCTCACCTCCGTTAATGTACTTAGGATCGAAGGAGGGACAAAAAAAAGTCACCGCTAAAATTCGCACGGAGAAGGGAAAAGAAAAAGCGACGCTAAGGGAAAAACCAAGGACATCAGACCTCAAGGTGTACACAAAACAAAACAAAAAAAACACCAGAGGTTATATATGTATAATTACTCTTTTGCGCGCGTGCGGATAATATCTGTAGTGTAAAGGTTGTGACGGACGCCTTATACGTATAAATCTCCGACGAAGGGTGCATATTATTATGAAAAGAAATAAACCCAAATTGTCGACAGGTCGTTGATGCCCGTTAACTTACTCGGAGACTTTGTTAAAAAGTGCCCTCTTTCTCTCTCGATTTTTCCCGAGGCAAGTACACAGAGGTCCCTAATTTCGTAATTGGAGTAGTACCGAGAGGAGGGAGGGATAAGCCTTTTTGTCGCGAGAGCTATAAGTACGCGTACGCGCTATACTCAGCCGCAAACTGCCGTGCCACCGTCGAGGATTACGAGAAGAGGAGGAGGGTACACCTAATACGCCTGAATATTAATCAGGCCAGGGGGGGGAGTCGGAGCTCTCCCTTTGTCGGGCGCTGCTAATCGACGGGTCTACCGTGCGTTGATTGCTTTTTGTCCCTCCCGGTCCTCTCTACGCGCGTGTGGTTTTAATTGACGCGTGTATCCTCGTTTCGGGGTGGGATTTTCTCTTTCTTTTTTGCCCTTCTGCCCGGAAAAAGAGAGAAATAATACACGGGGGATGGATTATACTTGCTGCGTTTGTTTTTGAAAAGGGTCGACGACTATACTGTGGTCGGTGGACGTGATGTGTACCCGCAAGTCTAGGCCAATTATATTATTAGCATTAGTGCGTTGTTGGCGGCTTGCTCCGCGCAGTGACCATATGTAAGCGAGAACTTTTTCACGTATATATGTATGGGAAGGGACGCCCAAGAGAAAGGACTGTTAGCACTTTAATCCGAGAAAATTGAAGGTTGCGAGACTGCGGATTATCACGGGTGGAGGTATAGAGGAGTTTGTATTTGTAGATACGCGCCGAACGAGAGACAGTTTCTTGTTCCAAGCGCGTAATGGCTTGTTTCTTGTCACCATATTTATCTCTTCTGAATTGAAATTTATAGCTGCGCCGGCTGATTTGTTTGCACGTTTGTTATCATGTTATTGATTTTCAAGTGACAGAATCAACCATGGAGGGATACGTAGCGGTGAGTTTCTCATGAATTGCTTTTTTTTTTTCAATCATTGGATGGAAAAACGACAGTTACTTTGTGAACGGACAATGAAACAATACAAAAGTGTTCAAACACGAGAAAGGAGAATGTAAGTATAGTTAGCGGTGAATCATCATCGTTCGGAAAAGTTTGTGTGGAAGTACAATGACCTCGAGTAAATTTTCCAATGTTATTGAGCACCAACCGATTTTGTAGATAACGTTGTTTTGACGTTGTCGTTTGTTTGGTTGTGGGTATACGCTTATCTCTAAAAATGTCACACCGACGCTCCAAGCGACGAGAGCCATTAAAAACCACTTGAAAAATCGTTTGGCAGCGATTACTCTACTGGTTGTATGGATGACAAAACAGTACAACAATTTTTTCTTTCCACGTGTATATAATTGCTCGATGTATAGCAAACGTTATAGTTGTATCGATCAAACATTATGCACACATCTCCGGCATCGTCGGTGTATATAATATATTATACATTGCAGTGCCTCACGTGCGACAGGTCTAATGCGAGCAAAAAACGCACGAGCCGCACGTGTACCGAAAGCAAAAACAACGTGCGCCGTTAATTTCCATCGCAACCGACCAGACAAAAAACCAAGCGCAAAAAAAAAAAAAGAGAGGAAGGGAGCGCTTTCAATGAGGAAACGAAATAAAATAGAAATTCCATCGCAATAAATTGATATAAAACCAATCAGTCTGCCTGAACGCGCCGGGGCGACTTTCACCCGATAAATCAACCACAGCTGGCCGATCCATTCGATTTCTAATCGTGCGCTCGTATAATCACGGCATCCAACGACAATATAACGATAAGACACAAGGTACTCGTGGTCACGGCATAAATTATACATGTACACGGATAACAGAATTTCCCTTCCAAAATGTCATACATTATTACGTGTACACGGGCAATGGAGGGACGATCGGCGTACCAAACGATCTATCTGAACGCACGGAGGACCGAAAAGCCGCGTCACAAGTACACCCTCGACCCGACGTCCCACTCGACGAGGAACAATACCACAAACGAACGAGGAGAGCAACGTGTATAGTACATATAATACCTCCACCTGTGCTAATTGCTCTTATCCGCGCCCGCAATAATCATCCCAAGCCCTTACTCTACGCCCCTCTGAATATATACGTGCAGTGTGTACGCGTGTTTGGAGCTTAGTTACATGTATATACATATACGCGTGAGGGCAAAATCGAGTCAAGAGCTTTGGGGGGGGTTGCTGCACGGCGATGGGAGGGTTGTACAAGAGGCGGAGAGTGCGTGTAACTGTATACTTATACGAGAGGATCGCGAAAGAGCGGGACAACAATAGTACACGGGGCGCGGAAGCGGTATATGGGAAGTAACAAAACAGTCGGTAAAATAGATTGGATGACCGGTGCGCGGCGAGTGTGTACCCTATATACATGTAGTACGGAAATACCGTATAATTATAATGATCCCCGAGTAAGTAAGAGTGTAATATACAATCACCGAAACGCCCGTTTAATCGTACATATATATATATATAGGTGGTTATCCATCGTTCGGATGTATACCTACAAATCGCATTTGATTATTGATCCCCGCAGAGACAGGGGTATGTAATGTATGTATGTATAACGTCATATGTATACCTCTTTGCCGGCGCCCGGTTTGGCTGCTCCTCTTACTACAACCACTACCAAGCTCTTGAGCTTCCTATTGGATCTGAGAATCATGTCCCATACGCATGGTGATTCGTCCCGTTGGGTTTCACCAAACGGCAACGCCGGTGCCCGTTTTCAACAATTATCACAATTGTTAATATTACTATTATTATTCCTTTTCATCAATTCACAAGTTCACCTCCTCCTCCTCCTTCTCTTCTCGATCGGTCTCTCTCTCTCTCTCTCTCTCTAATGTTTCACTTTGCTCATTACACTCCAATTGTATCGCACTACCCGGCGCGGGCACACTCATCAGTCCACATATGTACCGAATTTACGTTAGTTATGTCGCGGTAAAAGTTAATTTCATTTGTACTTGGCCCCCTGAACGCATAGGTATCACTTTCACGCGGGCGCGCGATATCGATTAACCGATAAAACGCCCGTGCAAGGGTGTACACAACACTGATTACCACCTCGCGCGTGTACACACATGTATTCTTATCACACGCGCCAGAGATAACAGCGGGCGACGACACAGTCGTCCAACGTAGCGCGCGCCTCGCAACAATGTCCGCGTACGATATTACTGTGCACTGTTTTTTTACTCTTGAATCCCACGTGGGTAGACGCACGCACTTGGATTTGTCCTAGTTATTAGCCTTTTGGGCCGCGCCGTCACTTGATAACGGCTAATTTTAACGCTCGCTAATCGAAACAAACACGTTAGATGACAATGATCGATGGAAACGAAGGAAAAAAGTTTGAAAAAAAAAAAAAAAAAAAAATTCAAAAGCCGAGGCGATAAGAGCTCGGCGCGTGTTCAACGAGAATCGGCAAAGAGAGACACGTCGTCCCGCGTCGACGACGCGCGCTGTTATGAGAGCGGCCGGGTGTATAATCTCGTGCGCGGGGGGGAGCCTCTCTGGTGCGCGCGGCAAGTCAAATGTATATATGTATATGTATACATTGTGTGTGGCAGAAAAGCAAAGCGGCAATGGAAGTTGTCGGCACCTCTCCGGCTGCATTATCCGAGCATCATACCGTGCCACACCATGTATATATACATATAGGTATACACAGGGAGAGCCAAAAGAGCCCATCTGGCTGCAGGGGTAGGGGAGTGATCATCGCGCGCGCAGGCCTCGCGTGGAGACGAAAAGTGCGCGCGCGCGGGCCTCGAACGAACGGCAAACGGCATTTCATGAATGAAGGAGAGATGCTGCGTATAAATCTTGTACAGGGAGAGGGCGCAGGCGCGACACAAACGTTGGCTTACAATGTGTAACACACAATAATACCCACCGATCGGCCACTTTTATATACCTTATACTTACCATACTTTTACTTCTTCGTCTTCTCGCCATCAGCTTTTTCTTCCATTACCGGGATACATGTACGTACATATATACACCACTCGTCTTTTTTCGTGCGCGCGTGTGTGTGTGCCCGATGGGCCCCTGCCATTTCCACCCTTTGGGTTTTTTCTTTATCCCCGGGTCCAGACGCTTCTCCCTCCTTTTTCTCTTCCTTTTTCATCCTCCTCCTCCTCCTCTTCTTCTTCTTCTTCTTTTCGTCTCCTGATGTCCCCTTTTTTGCCTTCATTCCCTCGCCTCTCCCTACATATATACTTACTCCCTTTTTTGTCGCAGCTCTTGCATGCCCCCGTGCAGTAGCTTTCGTTCCGAGCTATACATACATACGAGGGACAGAAAGAGAGAGAGAGTGGTGGTGCGCGTCGTCGTCGTCGCGATTCGCCCGGAATTTCACGGAGGTGTGCAGAGAGAGCCGTCGGTTGGCTGGTTGCTCGCCCTGCGAGGAAGAACCCCTCTTCTCTGCTGTGCGATATCTTCCTTTTTTTTCTTTCTCCTCTTTTCTTTCTTTCTTTCTTTCTTTTTTTTTCTTTTCTTTTTTTCTTTGCCGGTACACATACACCCAACTACCTTCCTTCCTCTTTGCCCGGCTCTTCTTCTTCGACAGAGATGAATTTACGCTCGTTTTCGTGCCGCAGCAGCAGGGAGGAGACAAAAAACGAGATTCCCCGTATCTGTACGAATGAGGGTAACCTGGGTGTATATATGACTCTGGCCTTTTTTTCTCTCTCTCTCTCTCTCTCTCTTTCTTTCTCCACCCCCTTGAAGGAGTTAACACCTTTTTTTATTTCCTTTCGTTCCCTCCGCCGATCGGCAAATAGAGCTCCTCCTCGCGCAAAGAATATACGCGTATTTATCGCGGACCTCGTCGGGGAATCGAGATCGTCCAAACCGCGTGCTGTACAATATAAATATATGTACCTTATATGTGTACAGATCGAGGAGGAAGAAAAAAAAAGAAAAAACAGACAGACAGACCGGCAAAAATAAAAGAGTCACTGCCGGCACTCGTGATTCCCCGAACTGAATCGCCGATAAGATTATTCTCGAATTCCTGTGTGTGTACATATAAATATATACACCCGATGCTCGTATACTTCTACAGCATACACAATGACGTCCCCACGCGGAACGCGTATATCGTGTATTCTTCCCTAATGTTTTTTTTACCATCTTTCCTTCATTTTTTTTTCTTTCTTTTTTTTTTTTATACTTAATTGTTCCAAAAAACTAAAATAATACGTTAAAAGTTACTCATACAATACANGTTTTTTTTTTTTTTTTTTTTTTTTTTTCCTTTCCCTCGAGTCCCCAAGTCATATATGAACGCGGTGTGCGCGCGAACTCACATTAGCTCCACGCTCTTATCAGCCGGGCACTCGGGCCGATCCCAGCACGTATACGGTACGTACCTAAGGGATATAATGCTGTGTATGCAAAGCTGCTTTTTCTTCCCTTTTCTTGCGATTTCTCATCCTCCTCCGCCTCCTCCTCTTCTGTGTATACCTTCGGGCTCCAAGGATTATCGCGATGTCCATTACGTAATTGTGATGCGCCCGTGATTTCTATGATTTACGAGATACCGATTTTTAAAAGTTTTTGCGATTCAAGAACTCGAAATTTTGCCATCGGAAGAAAGATTTTTTAATCCAACGCAAAACAATGTAACTTGCAACTCGGTGTACGTACGTTTACACTGATTAAAATCGGTTATTTAGTTCTTCAAACGCGATATCCACCGACAAGGATCAACGACAAATCAAGGGAGCCCGCCAATAATATATATTCCTTTACCGATCCATCACCAGACCCCGGCCCGAGGGAAGGAAAAAAAAAAAAAAAAAAAAGAAAAAAAAAATCGAATCGTCTTCCGAGATGCGCATCGGATAATCACGAGATCCTTTCATCGAGAGAGAAACCTGTAGCATCAACGGCGGCAATGACCGTCGCGCGAGCCTATAGAGATCGCGGGGTTTTGCCGGCGCACCGCATTCGAATCCACCGCCCGATGCAACAGGTCGCCGGTTCTCCCCCTCCTCCCCCAAGCCGTGTTCTCGGTAGCCGCGAGACAACAGTCGAACATCCGCGCACCTATTACCTGCCGCCACCATCGGGAATAGGATAGGAGGGGAAGAAGAGAAGACGTCTCTTGGCCATCATCTCGTCTCGTCAGTCCCCCCCCCCTTTCATCAAGAGACGGATCCTCCGAAAGCCGCGGGAAGCGAAAAATCGCGATGAAAGCACAACAACAACAACAACAACAACAACGGCAGAGAGTCGAGGGAAATCAAAGTCGGTGCGGTCTCTTTGACCCGATTATATTATTGTACAGAGGGGGAATTGTTTCAAGAAATAATACCTACAGTCAAAACGAGACGATCACCCGCGTAAGCTCATTACCTCCCATCGCCTCCGTATATATATAAAAGAATTTAAGTATTAGGTACATTGTATATACACTCTGAAATTGAAATTCGAGGGAGACAAAGTTCAACCGTGTACACTGCCGATTCCCCTCCCCCTTCCATCTCGTCAGCCATGGATCTTATCAACGCGACAGCTGCAACATGCGCGCAAATATTAAATCCTTCTAAATGCGTGTATAAATCCCGCGAGCGCCAGAGTCCCCCGTACTGATGAAAAGCGTCCCAAATGAATATTTAAACCGGACGCTACTCTCCTCCAAACAACGCGCGTTTATCGAATATTCAGGACGGTATGAATGATTCAATCGTCCCATAATCGTGTTTTCCAACAACCAGCAGAGAGGGAGAGGGGCTGCTCCTTACGTATAACTAAGCTGGTACAAGTTATACTTGTGCCTGTATATAACCCGAAAGCTCCGGCATCGGCTTTGCTTCGTTCATTCCCGTCAACTGTGTCTACACACACGTATACGCTATCCTCTTGTGCCCGAATCTCCGCCTCTCTATCGGCAAAAAACACACTTACGGACAGACGGACGCATACCTAGGTGGCGGCTAAATATTGATTTTGGGCCGCGGCGCCCTTTTTTTTGCTTCTTCTTCATTTTTTTTTCCTTCCCAATGCCGGGAGAGAGCCCCGGAAAGTGATGTGCGCGCGCCACTCCGATCGTCTCTTCTTTACAGTATGCAGGAGAGCGCGGGGAGGAGATTTATAGGTTTGAGGGGTAACCAGCGCGTGCACGGCTCTTGATTTCAAAGACCGATCCCCCCCCCAATGGACGGAATGTTGTCTCTAATTGCCGTAGTCCTTTGCGCATCGAGTCAGGTACACTATATTATAGATATATATATATACTAATCGATCGGATATATAATATATGAGGTATAGACACCCCCCCATCCCTCCGAGTGTGCGTGTTTTGCATATAATTTGATGCGGCTAGCTCGTGAGTACCTAATTAATGATCGAGCTGGATTTATTGCTGGTTGGGAAGAGAAAAAAAAAAAGTATACGGTAGAAAAGCACCTGTACTAATTAATCCTGCATGGTTTTCTATCAATTCCTTTTATCATCATTATCATTAATTATAATATAACATAAATTAATATTGACGAGTCAAATATGTTTGTGTAATGCAAGGCAATAAGCATAAAGGCCTAATATATAATACCTGTACGTGTGAGTGTATGCTTGAACGCCCTTTACGCAACATTGGCGGAGTAATGGCATCTGCTTACTTTATTCTTCTTTCCCCCCCCTTCGACCAACGAACAACCTAATAAGCGTACACTCGCGACACTGTCGAATATGTATAGAAACAGACACACGTGGATCGAGGGTGGGGGGGGGGAGGTGGAAGAACCTCCATTATGAAGGGGGAAAACGCGAAGCGTAAGTACATGTATACACAGATGGGCGTAAGTATGCGTCGAGTAATTAATTGGCCGGTGCCAACAACGGGCCAAAGCACCATATATATATATTATATACACGCACTTGCGTAATGGGCGGCGACTCGATTCGCGCGGTTTCGTGTGTACACGAGGCACCTACTTGCCCGTGTAAGTGGGGGTGGAGGTATATGGATGCTGCTTTTACGGGAGCTCGTCCCTGCTCTGTCTCTTCCCCCCAAGCCCTAATTAAATCGCGGAACGGGCCAGACTCGGGCTGCGGGTGTATAAAACAGGCCGTGTGATGTGGCGGTCGTGGCGGTGGTTGAATTAAATTAAGCGGCGTAAATGGAGAGTGCATGGCCGAGCACGGGCGCAAGTGATGCCTGGACGGTAAAGAATACGGAGGGGTGGAAACGATACGTTGAGGTTTAATGAGGAGCTCCCCCTCTTTTTGTTTCCCTCGAGATTCAGCTACCCTATAATTATATACGTTCGATTGATTGAACACCGTTATGGATTGCCTTATTGTTTTAAAACTATACACGTTCAATGAAAATCCATCCGTATACATCCATAACATATACGTATAGGATATAACATAAATTTCAAACGAAAAAGATTAAAGGCAATTAGATCGTATATGGCGTCTTTGTTATACATGAAGCATCACATAAAATATACCTGTATCCATATATATAGTTACAATGCGTGGACAAAAAAGCAGAGAGGCCGAATAAACTGCTCGAAATGGAGCCATTAAGCGCATATAGGTACGTAAGTATATGTACGTGTCGGGGGTCACATAGGTATTGAAAGCGGCGAATTTTTAGGATAGCAACAACAAACGCTCGCTACGTGTATGTATTATACGGAGTCCCCACTGTGGGCGGGCGATTCGTACGTTCTCGCAGGAGGGTGGGAATTCAATTGAATGAGCGAGAATCGGCCCGAGTCAAGTGCAAGTGTGTATTATACATACACGTCAGAGTCTCGGCCCACCCGCCGTAGGTGATGTATATATATATGGGGGGGTCGTAGGTACATTACGATGAGCATCAGCTCTCGAAATGAGCGAAATGGATGGAGAGAGAGAGAGAGAGAGAGAGAGAGAAAAAGACGCACACGTACATACACCCACGACGCGCACAAACAGACAGGCACACGGACGTTTGTACTGCAGGCAGAAGAAGAAAAGTTACATCAGCGATGGCAAGCTTACCGTTACAATAGCTCCATGTGTATATATGTGTACGTGTAGATGAGGGAGGGTCGCGTCGGCGCGTATCCACCATACACATATACACACATAGGCATCATAGTGAGAGGAGAGAGAGAGAGAAAATCCTACAGATACCGAGAGAGAAACGAAGGAGGAGGAGGGAGGGAGGGAGGGGATGGGGTGGTGGAGGGTGCAACGTGAAAGGAGGAGGAGGAGGAGGGTGGACGACGGGGATCAATAAGCGGTACCGCTACTCGCTGATGTAGCCGGAAAGCTTTTTGCGGGTGTGCGAGCTAGTGCGTGTTACCTCACACACGGTATATAGCCCAGAGGGATGACTACATATACCTGCGTGGCCCAACGCACAGCGTATGCTAAGGGAGCCAGACGACGTTGGCGATTGTGTTGGACCTTTTTATACATATATATATATATATACCTACACGTATACGCGTGGCCCACGAAACGGCTACACTATACCTATACACATGGAGTATTAGTCGCCACTGTTGGGCGCTGGCATTCTTTTTTTTTTTTTTTTTTTTTTTACTCCCTCCCTGTGGGGGTGGCTTTTTAGCTTTCGGCCATGACGCCCCGGCGGCGTCGGCGCTCTCGAGGGTCCGTTGTTGAAAAAAACAAACAAAACAAAAAATTTAACGAGGCTTTTCACGCGTAATGCGCGCGATTACGCACTACATCGTGTACATAAGCCGCTGTTGCTTCGTTTGTCGGGACGGACGGACGACTTGACGGTAGGGTAGGTATAAGGTACCGGGATTCGGGTTGTTAGGACTAATAGCTGATGGGCACTACGTTATAAATCCTGGATAAATATTCGGACGAGGGCTAGGGTCGAAAGATGTGCTTTATATATGGAAAGTGATGTGCGCGCGCCACTCCGATCGTCTCTTCTTTACAGTATGCAGGAGAGCGCGGGGAGGAGATTTATAGGTTTGAGGGGTAACCAGCGCGTGCACGGCTCTTGATTTCAAAGACCGATCCCCCCCCCAATGGACGGAATGTTGTCTCTAATTGCCGTAGTCCTTTGCGCATCGAGTCAGGTACACTATATTATAGATATATANGTATTTATACACAATCCACCCTCGGAGAATATAATCTGGCGAGGGTTGTTGTTCGCGCCTGAACTCGATCGGATATATATGTGCTGCCCATTTCGAATTTCAATTGGGATTTTAATCGGTGTATGGATGATAATCCCATCACGCCGAAACAATCGAGGAGTACGAACGGAGTCTTTGCCGTTGTCTGGAATCAAATTGTCAAAACAACACCTATGGAGCATCGTCGCCGACCAAGACCTGATAGCAACCAACATGCAAATAATATTCATGACATTTGCTCGCTTTTGGCGAATAATTCATTTGATTTGCACGCTTACGAGCTGAAACAACTCATTGTCTTAATTTACAGTCTCTACTGAAAAATAACACGCATGGAAACGTGTATGACTAGGATTTGCAAATTGGTTAAAAAAATAGAGAGAGAGAGAGAGAGGGAAAAAAGGAGGAAACTGTTTAAAACTGTCGAGTATACATACAGCAGGGCAAAAAGTAATAAAGTTTCAAATGAAGAGTCGAGCCACCGGAGCGAAATCAAAGGTATTCGTAACATCTCAATGACGCAGACTTTGGGTACACAAAGGGAAGCTCCCATCCGTCTCTTCTTCTCCACCCACTACTTTTTTTTTTTTCCTTTTTTTTTTTTTTATCCACGAGCTCGACAAATACGCCATTTACATAAAATCGACTTGAACAACCAACGCACGCGCTCACGTGTATACTCAACCACCTCCTTCCTCTCCCTCCACCTCGACGGCTCTCTTTCCACAAGGCGTCCTTCGCTAATCAGACTTTCCCGATCCCTTCGTGTCCCGTGCCTACTCACCCTCCACACACGCGTGTGTATATACTCCCAGAGTCAGACACTCCGAGACAGCTGCACCGTCCCCTCTTTGTTTCCTGCACTATTGTTATAATATACCCACACTTGTGTACATTTATATAAAAGCCTCAGGTAAGTGTATATATATATATATAAAATATATATAATAAGCGCTGTGGTAGGTAGGTAGGCCCGTTGTGCGCAAGAAAACAGTATCCCCGTCTGTCGAGCCGATTTTCCCTTCGCTTGCGCTTTATTAAGCCTAAGTGGGAAAGAAGAGGAGCATCAGCAGCAGGAAGGGTGGGTAATATACACGCGAGGACAGACGTATTTATTGCAACAGTAGGCATCACGGTACCTATACATATGTACATCGTGCATCGGCAGGAAGAGGCAAAGAAGACGCAAGGATGAGGGGGTGGTGGTATACGGCTGTATACACGTATACACCATACGATCAAGGCATGGCTTTTCAAGACGGCACATGTATATATTATATACATATAACAGTGGCGGTGACGACGTCGCTTGATCGATGACTCCATCCCGCGTCCAAGCCATTTTCTCTCCGGGGGCTGCAGAGCTGGCTTTTCGGTCATTTCACCGTGTACCAGTCGCCGAGGCGCGCGTAATCGAAGTGGAATGCCTTTTGCGCACAGTAGAGGGAAAACGGTTTTGTAATTTAATGGACTCTCCTATATATACATATATATACAGGTCCGTCCTTGTCTACACGCGTGCATATATATGCATGCCACGTACACACTCGGGGTAAAATCAAAACGTTTCGGATGGACATTAATCCCCCCGGTAATTCTTCTCTGCGGGCACGCATTCTTTTTTTTTTTTTTTTTTTTTTTATCCAGCTAGATCTGCGCGTTTCCAGGGTTTTGGGTGAATTAAATGGACACATACCTACACAGGGTGGATTTGCAGAAACGACGATTCGCATCAGTTGTATGTACGAAACAGGGGGGGGGGGTGGCAGAGGTCGTTTGGAGGAATAGTTGTGTATTTTTCTTATTCTTCGTTTCATGCGAGCTAACGTGCATTTTATTATTTATACACGCTCGAGGAGGAGACAAGCCGTTATCAATCATCTCAGCTGTGTACATATATGTATGATATATTGTAAATTTCACTAAAGCGTAGGTGTGTAGGTATACACGGTGAAATAACCCGTGAGAGAGAGGAGGGAAACGTCCGGCGGCTCGTTAAAAGAAAAGAAGCTCGGGCCAAGGTTGCGGGAGTCGCTCTCCCAGAACGCGGGGTTTTGTACGATTTAACTGGGTGCAGTGTGGTTGCCGCGTTGTTTTGCCCTCGCGACCGGCAGATTTTAAAGGGGAAACTTTTAAAAAACGCTTTATACAAAAAAGTCACCTAAAATATTATTATTGTTTGTTGTTGTTTCGTTTTGTTTCTAAATCAACGTGCATTCTTGAATCGCATGCAAGGATTGTCGCGTCGAGCCACAGAAAAAGTAAAAAAAAAAAATTGTGTCACTCCCTGAGAGAGTCTCTATGCTATTTTCCAAACGAAAAGTGGCAGAAAAACCCATCTCCAGAGCGTGGAGAAATGTGTAGAAAATTAAACTATGTAATTTAAATCATCGCTTTTGAGCAAACACGTCTAATCATCAGCTCACATGAAAACCAAACGCTCATCGCACGCGTGCACATTTACGTGCATGTGTATTTGAAGCGTTGCATAAATATTTGTTCCGTTTCGTTCGCATTTGTAGTATGTAAACGCGCACGCAAAGCGCTATTAATAGGTTTCGTTTTGTAAATCGTTGTAAGTATATGCAGGGACAAAATAAAATACGAAATCGAAACCACGACGTTTATTAATAGAGTGGAATATAAATAAAGAAAGTAATGGACGCAAGTGAGTAAATGATGCATTGAATAATATACACAAATAACAAGTTTGCGCGTGTAACTACATAAGTATGGCATATTGTGTGCGCTTTCACGAAGCGACGGTGAACGAAACGCGCGCGCCGCCAGCGGTGCTATATATAAACTACTCGTGCGCGGAAAAGGGGTTAAGGCCGTTGGGAGAGAAAAAGAGAGCGTCTGAAAAAAGTAAAATGAGACAAAAAGAGAAAAAAAAAAAAAAGAGTGGGAGGAGGAGGGACAAGGCTCCGTAGGAAGGTATATATGGTTCCTTTGGCGAAATTTGTTTCGCATGTTGGCGCTGCTTTTCTTCCTCCGGGCTTGATTGGGGAGCGATAAAAACGAAGAGTTTCGTGGTACACATAGATGATCGATGAGAGATAGAAAAAAAAAAAGTCCCACTCTCGGTTGCTGTGAAATTAATGGGGGGATTACCCGAGGCAATTGACCCGAGCACCCTCTCGAGTATACACACACGCGAGGGCGCCTCTCAAGAAAAGAGCGAGATGCCCCGTATCCTAAACCCATGTTTTGCTTTTTTTCTCGCTTTTTTTTGGGTGGTTGTTAAGAGCCAGCACAGTGCACACACATGTTCGTGCGCTCAGCTGCACGCGGCCTTGCGGGAATCGTCGCGCTCTCGAGTTCAAGGCCGCTTTTCGAATTGGGTCGCTGTGTAAGAGCTTGTATACAGATTGTTTATCCATGATTGGGGACAACAATGACTCGGCTACGCTATTAATTTTTTACAAATTGTACCTCCGAGTTCTCTGTTTGGTTTTAAAAAGACAAATACATGAAAAAAGTTTGAAGAATCAAGTTCAGATAAGGACAGGGGGAGGAGGAGGGGCAACCGTACTAACCTTGGACGAGAGGTTGTCATGCACGTTGTCGGTGTTGAACTTCTTGGCGAGGTGTATCGGCCGGTCGGGCTGCCTGAAGAGTCGACCTTCCTGCAGTACGTGGCCCCGATCGACTGCCCTCTTGGACGACAACCTGAGGGACAACTTGAGATCGCCATCCTGCTCCTCCTCGACAGTGTGGCTCTGGCGCACGTATCTCTCGATGCTCTTGAGATTCGAGCCGTCGCGCTCGCCGAGCTCGCGCACCGCCTTGATTATCACCTTGGTCAGGTCACTGTTGCGGCCCACTTTAAGCGGCTTCGACTGCAGACCACCTGGGTCCTATCCACGGAACAACAACGAATCAATACCTTTTTGTTTTGAAAGACTATAAACAAAGAAGAAAAAAATCCCGATGATGATAACCGACCTTGTAGGACGATTGGCCCTTGTTGAAGAGTTTGAGCACGTCCCCGCGCTTGACGGCCAGCTGTAGATTCTCGGCAATGACCTCTTCGTGAAAGTCATGCTGCAGCCGGATAGCGTGGGCGATGCGCTCGACGCTCGGCCGTTGCTTCTGACTGCGGATCTTGCGTATGGCGTCCAAGAACCAGGCGGTCCACGTTTCTGGGTCCGGCTCCTCCATATTGTTGGTGGTGTCGTTTGCGGCGCTGTTGTGCTCCTTTTAGGTACGTCTACTTTAAACTTTGATCACGGCGTATGGGATTCGCTGTTTCGGGCCCAGAGAGGAGCTGCACCACCAAATCCAAGGCGGAGGCCCCCGCTAGACCGGGGGCCCGCATTCACATCGCTGTCGGGTTATGGCAGGGTCCCGCCTAGCCTTCCACGGCGCGCACGAGTTTATGCGACGCGGGCACGCGTCAGCCAGCTTGTGCTGTGATAATGGTACTTTGCTTTCTCCCCCTTTTTTTTTCTGTGCGCGTACCAAGTACGATGAGGTTCGATGGCCTTCAGGACAGATGCTCGCTTTCTTTGTCTATCTCAATTGTACGCCTGCTGTAAACAAAAATAAACGTTGTGCGAATTAGCCAATTGGAAGTGCCATTTTTTGGTTAAAGTAAAAAATACTAGACTACGGTATAATTTATCCTAGATTAATCACCAAGTGTATATATGTATATATTATATACGCACACTTGAACGATCGGTTTTTATTCTGCAACAATTAATAACCAAGACGGATTCGCCGAGAGAATTTTCACGCGCTTGTGCACGTACGATTTCTCCTCTTTTGCGTGAATCAGACCTGTTACGCAATAGATCATAGCAATATCTATCTCTTTCTCGCCCTAGAAATAATATAATATGATACCGATCTCTCTGGAAGATCGGCACAGTAGCGGGCGCTTAAAAATCATTTCAAAACCACGAGGATCCATGAGAAATCGTGCTACTCGTTTACAGTAAAAATTTCAACCACGTACGCACAAATGATTGTCGATGCCAAGGATGACTCATCGAGATTCCCACCGCACGCGGATGATACATATTAAAACACACATCATCGTATAGCTCGCTCGAGTTCCCCGCGTTGAAAGCTATCAATGGTTTTCTTTTTTGCTCGCAGTGGTTGTATCGAGAGCGTGTTACAACCTCGTTAAATCTATATGTAAAAGACAAGGGCCGAGTTATCCCTCTTAACCCCATATTTTTTTATACGTGTAATAGGTATACAGCACGGAGAACGTATAAATTACACAGAGGCATGACTTATCGCAATCTGCTTCCATCTCTTGGGCATAATCGCGACCGCGTGTGGAGAAAAAAAAAAAAAAAAAGGGGAAGTGGGTGCGTTAAAACCACTATACACATATCGTGCGATGACGAGTCAATGCGATGCATTGAACCCATTGTGCAACCCTTTAGAGATTCAATTAGTTGTATATATCTCGTATCACAGCAGCCAGCAGCGATCGTTCAAAATCAGTGTTCCCCTCGACCCGACCCGAAAGAAAAAAGCCTTTGTTATGTGTAGGTGTAGGTATATGTAACAATCCTCGAGTGAAGCGACGATCCGTCACGCGGCATTTTCCTCCCGACAGCTCGGACGGATTAAGCTGAATCTCTCTCCCTCCGCCGCGCGTATAAACGCCCGCACTAATCATCATCCCCGCGATCGAAACCCTCTTCCGAGTGTCACTCCCTTTTCCCCTCTTTCTTTTTTTTTTTTTTGCGCGGCAGCATCGCATTAGCCAACACACAATCCCTCCTCGGCCTCTCTCTGGCGTTTGCAGAAAAGAGAAATGAGTGAAACACCTACGCACACGCCCCTTTCGAGCGCAAGTACATCTCTTCCTCTCTCTCTCTCTCTAATCTTTTCGCCAACTGTAATAATAGCAGGTGGTCCCTTTTGCCGCCCTTCCAGACCTCCCCCTGTCTGTGTCTCTGCCGTATAGCACTGCTTTTTGCGTTGGGTATGAGTAGGTATACCCACACCCACACGTGGTTGACAGCGTAGCGCTGATAAATTAGCTGTCGCGCTCAGGAGACGCTCGACCATGTACAGAAGACAACAACGGAAAGCGTATATATATATAGACGTGCCGAAACTCTTCGGTTGACTGTAGGTGTAGGTATATGTATACGTATATAGGTATGTACGCAATTAGAGGCTTCGTTATTTGCTAAACGCATCGATGAAGCTTTCGCGCCACTGTTGCTTTTGATTATTTCATCTACAATTCAAATGCGTGTATACATATATACATATGGCCGCGAGGAGGGGTCTAATCTCTCCTTCCACCATATCCCACTTCTTCCGTCTTGTCATCCTCTGCTGACTTCTTGAGGCTGCATATCTTATACATACATGCGGTGGATGGTATTATGTTATAAAAGTATAACATTTGGGGTGATTTGCGACGCCGAATCAAGACTGCAGTCTATATTAAGGGACAATTCGAGGTTATTGAAAAGAGTACATCGAAACGCTGACATGCTGTTCATCTTTTAATCTAACTACTATTTTTCTTCTCCTCCTCGAGTATACCCTCTTTTTTCTTGTTATGTAACTATACTTGTATGATCTTTATGAATGTTGTTATATATATATACTTGTGTGCACGCGAGCGACGACGATTCGCCCCCGCCCTTTCATTTTCTGTCGGTGTTTTTGCTACTGTTGTATATTTATTGTGGCCCAGCAAGGAGAAAGGGCCTCGAGTCGTCAAGATAGAGAGAGTCTTAGATTATTCGGGCTGCGCGTGAATTCCAGGGGCGAGGGGGGGGGGCAAAGGTCAAATACGGCGACGTTAACGCGCGCCGCGGCATTTGCATGTGGGCCCTATCGAGATCGTGCTGAATTAGCACGGCGAGGGTAAATTTATGAAAGGGGTAGTGCACGGCAATCGTGCAGTATATAGCACGAGGTGGTATGGGAGAGTTCAAACGGGGGAGAGGGGACACTTTCGGGCTGATTTATGCCGGCCATGCGTCTCTGGTTTTTGCACCTCCGCTATATATTTTGCACGATATATACGTATATACATGCCCCCCCCTCCCCCTATGTCTACATATCCTCCTCGTCTAACCCCTCAGACCACCATAACCGCAGGCATATCGCGACACTTTGCCAGCGTAAGCTACACTTGTACGGATACATTCGTCGCAATTAAAAGTTCCATCTCTGCTGCTGCTGCTGCTTCGTTTGTTTTACCACGTTAGTTTCTGCGACTATTAAAATTATGACAGTCGCCGGCGCGATTGATGATTTGTTTGGCCGCCCCTCCGCCATAAGTCTTCCTTTTCCTCTTCTTCGTCGAGGAGTTATTATTTTCATTTGTTACTTCGAATGGAGCACGTTTAGTTCAACTCGGTTGGTATCTGCTGCGTGGGTAATTAATTCATGCACGTGCTGACTCTGACTTGCTAACGATTCCTTTTCCCAACGATTTTCCATACATACAATGGTATAAATATATAATATGCTGATCGTTTACGTCCACAATACCATTATAACGCGCACGTGTGTTTAGTCATCATCATTGGTACACATAATTCTAGTTTTTCTCTTCTTTGTTTTTTTACGTTTTTCTACTATTTTTATGTATATTTTACGTAACTTTATGTACCTTTTATATATAATCGTTCAATTTACATACCAGCGAATTTTAATGTTAAATTCCAAAGGAAGCGGAGCAAGTATTACTAAATTGATCAATTTTTTTTTTTTTTTTTTTTTTTTTTTTTTTTTTTTTTTTCGGAAGAAGAGGAAGGGGGGGGGGGTAAGTGTAAACGTGCCGAGAAAGTCTTTGCACCGCGCGATTCGCTAAAAAAACGCTCGTCTCCCCCGACGACGACATATTGTCAATAAGAGCGCGCGGCGCGTATACAAAACCACATTTTCCCTTTTTCCAAAGCGTCGTGCGACCAACAACGCGCACACATACATACACACACGTATGTTACATGTAACTATATTATTATCCTGCAGCCGAGCACGCGTTCGAGCAAACGCAAACGTAATCATTGAAACTTCCGCGCAGCCTGTATATAAATATATCTTATACATATGGACGCAAAAAAGGCCCCAGGGCGTGTTCGCGTATACGTACCGATCGATACTGCAAAAGAAAAAAAAAAGAAGAGAGCCAGCGCCCTCCTGGACAATTGAACTTTACGAGTCGATGTGCGCAACGTACTCCAACACTTGTGGGCATACGGTGGAAAACGAATTCAATGATGTATGTTATACACCACAATAATATATAGTATAGCGTGCACAAATCGTGCAGTGTTTAAGTGTGATGTGTATACGTATAGCAGATATACCTGCAGCGGTGAAAGCTCGGATAAAAACACGTCATCGACCCGATCTCCCTCGCTCTCTCCCGTTGCTCGCTGTCTCTTCCTCACACCTGATAATACAACGTATAACCCAAGTGCAAACTCTAGTCGTACACCGCACAGGAGCACCGGCGGCAGTACTATACATGTGTACCTGTATTTTTGTTGTTATACGCGCGACTTGAAAATCGGCTTTCGTGTCGATCTTTTCTCTTTGCTCTCTCCTCTCTCGTTTTATATACATATATTATACGCTGTTCGTTTTTCTGTGCGAGCGACGTGTCGTCGACGATCTATAACACGTTACACATGGGGCTGTCGCCAATTAGCGCTCCGATTTCCGTTCGAGATCGATTAGTCCATGCATGTATAGGGTATTCTTTCTCTTACAGCTTACACCGGATGGTTTTTAGGTGAGAGCCTTTTTTGCCGTCTTTTTTTGTATCCGTTGTTGCACTCTTCTGCTTTGTGCTTCTGTTTTTTCTTCCTTTTAATTTTATTGAAAATTTCGCGATTGTTGTGAATTTAAAAAGCAATTTTTTCAACAGAAAAAACTGCACTTATTTATTTTAAATCGGACGTACAAGTTTATATATATAGGATTTTTTTTTTTTTTTTTTTTTTTTTTTCAATTAACACATTAAATGCAAATTATTTGTAAAATTTGTTCGAAGAGTTTTTATATTCTGTAAAATCAAGAATCAATTCATTCACATCCAATTGTTTATTATCAAGTTGAAGTGAGTATATGAAAACCCTAACATTTCGTGGATTGTTACAAACAAATTTAATCAAGTACTCCTGGCAATTATAACTAACTTTCAGAGAATAAAAAAATAACTTTTAGTGTATGTAACATGAGCAAATAAATATTTATGATTTTGCAGAACCGCAAATACATTTAATTTGACCAACCATTATCATTATTATTATTTTTTTTTTTTTCAAACGTAAAAGAGATCGTACAAAACAATACACACAAACGAAGAAACTCCGGCATCGGCACGGCTGCAGGAACAATTACGCCATTGTTTCTTCCAACTTGAAAAATTCTTCCCATATCCCGGCAACATTGCCAAACGGAGGTAGTATAAATTATCGCGCTGCAGATACACCACACACACATGTCCCGCATGCATAAATATATACATATATTAAGCGCAGCAACATACGTATACATACTTTGTACATACATAGTCCACGTCGAATTAAAATCGCATGTACCTTGTATATACGTAAAAAAACAACTTTCCTGGCGTGACTCCGCGTAGGTATTGTATGTAGGCTGCGTGCATCGGAGACTTTCCCCGGCTGCCTTGAGTTTCTTCCTCGTTCTTTAATTCGTCAAGAAGCGGCGGGAAAAAAAAAAAAAAACAGCGCGCGGAGCAAAAAACCAACGGCAGTAGCGCGTCTCTCACGCGGTTATTAGCAAGGGCGCGAGGCCGAGCAAAAAAGGGGCAAACTTCCCTCTCTCGCGCAAACAGTCGGAGGGAACAGATAAGCCGTTCACGAGAGTCCAAACGTTGATGACAGTGGAAGGTGAAGGGGGGGGGGGGGCAAAAAAAATAGAGTAATTAACGAGCCACTCGGGGGATGAGAGAGAAACAGACGAGAGAATAAACAGTCAACGAGAAGAGAGAGGGATAAAATTTACGGTCCAACTGAACGACACGCCAATGTACTATAGGGTTTGTCTTGATATATAAAGAGCGCAAATCTACCCCCCGATGATAATCGGCCAATACAGAGAGCTGCAACTGCGCAGTGCAGTGCGCCGCTAGGGAGCACAGTATATGTACAGCGAATATGGGTGTGCTCTGTCTCTCTCGCCATCATCAGGCATCAGTTTGGAGATTCTCCGGTCTGTAAGTATATAAATATATAACACACTGATGGGCTACTGTGTAGGGCGCGCTCGCAAAGAGAGAGAGAGAACTGTTGTCCAAAATTGCGCAACCATGCGAAACTCCGCTCCGGTGATGGGTTCTCGCAATACCCACACACCCGGGGCATGTTGGCCGCGTCCGCAAGTGCGTCGTGTACAAGGGGAGGAGGTATAGCACCTAAATGCGCGTGTTTGCGGCCGCGCGAGGACAACTCGAAAAGAGCCCCGTTTCTACCGCCCCTCCCCCGAGCTGTAAGTACATTTGCATGGTCGGCGATGTGTGTTATTGCGCGCACGCGGTGCGGTAATTTATATATATATATATATATATATATATATAGAGTTATATATA
>NW_019379550.1:517758-530330 GCF_000648655.2 Copidosoma floridanum
AAAAAAAAAAAAAAAAAAAAAAAAAAAAAAAAAAAAAAAAAAAAAAAAAAAAAAAAAAGACAGCCCCGAGTATCCATACAAATGTAATTTACGCGAAGCCACGGAGGAGAGGTGGGGTCCATGCGCGGAAAACCCACATCATATAGAGGGGGTGGGGCAACCCCTTGAGCGCAAAAATAAAGAGAGCGAACCTCCAAACATTTCGGTTCAAAGGCGGCGGGACCGCAAGGGGGTATATAAAGGAGGATTTGCAAAGGAGGAAGGGTATTATTATTGTTGCGTTAGAAGGAAAAAAAAAAAGAAAAAAAAAAAAAGGGAGAAAGAAAGAAAGAACGAGGGTCAGCAGAAACGGCGAGCCGAGGTTTCCCTGTACATACATGTGGGGGTACGAACACACACGCGTGCGGGTATACGTGTCATTAAACTTTTTCCTCCCGCCACCTTTTTTACTTTATTTTTTTACAATGCTTTTATGAGACACTCGTTCTCTCGAAGGTTTGGACGCACGATAAAAAAAAAAAAAAAGATGAAAAAACAGAGGGAGGGAGTGTACGTGATACTCGTGGCAATCGATTTTTCGTCGTCGGAGGGTATAATATATACCTACAACAAGACATTATGCACGTATCAAGAAGAGGGGGAAAAAAAGGACGCGTATGTGTGCTACAACACCGTAGGTGTAATGATAAAAAAAAAGGAGCGCGCAAGGTCGGCTTTCCACCCGGCCTCGCACTTAAACACACATACACACACCCACGAGTCCTTACGCGCGTGGTGTAAACATTCGCTTTCGCTCTTGAGAGAGTCAAGAGTGATGGTGAACTTGTGTGAGCCACACGCAGTACATTATCTTATAACATACGCTTAAGGTTCGAATGCTCGTATAACGTGCAATAATAATGATGTACGTGAACGCACATCGTAGTAGGTACTTATTATTATATTGGGACGATAAATCGGCGCCGGTGAGTATAGCGTATCCATTGGTTGTCGCAGTAGTCGTCGCGTGGCGCTCGCGATAAGCCATACGTTATATTACGTGTGTATATGTATAGGGGGAAGAAGAGGAAGGCGTTGGCAAAAGCAGATTATTAAACATCCGTACATCCGTGTGATACGTGTATGAGTGCACGTGTACGCGTATATTGTGTACTTGCTAAAACCGTCACGTGCTCCCGCTTTTGCTCGCTCGTGTGCTGCCTCGACAAATTGGCCGTACAGCACACGGTACACTGTATGTACGGGGGAAGGGGCTTAAGTGAATATCTATTGAGCAAAAATGATGAGATTACCCGTTTTTTGCTCACTTTCTTTCTTCTCTTTTTTTTTTTTGGCCCAGAGAACAGAAGGAGGTGTTGAGAGGAGTTTCAATGCGATTTTCTTTTTTTCTTTTTTTTTTCTCTCGTCTCCCTCCCCACGTCGTCTGCGCCGGAAGAGGAGGATATGAATAATTACTTTCGCGGGGAGTAGAGAATTAATCGCAAGAGTAATTGAAGCCTCACAAAGGCGGATACATGTACTATATGTCTGTGCAAACATACCCCCCTTTTTACATCCTTTTTTTTCTCTGCCTCGCATTTAAAATGCCCCAAACGAGAGAGGAAGGAAAAAAAAGAAAGAAAAAAAAACGCGGGAGTAAGAAAAGGTCGCGCGTTGTTATTTAGCCGCGTGTAATTAGAAAGCCAAGGAAAATATAATCCATGAATTACACTCGCTTCTTTTTTTTTTTTTTTCGGCGGGAGACGATGGGCTGGTTTCTCTTTCTCTACATACTCCGCTTTTGTGAGGAGCCGGCCGGCTTGAATTATGAACTTGGTGCGTCGGGAGCCTCTTTTTTTCTCCGTCCAGGCGTTGTGTGACTAAAATTTTACGAGATGGTTGTTAAAAAAAACCGTAACCATTCGCCGCGAGCACATTATACACGTGGGAATTGAAACTAATTTTTTTGTCCCTCTCTTTGCTCCCCTCCGAGGGAGGACCTTTTAATAATGAAATGTTTTTTTTCCCTCCAATTGTCCAAAGTAAACAAACACTACAGAGAGAGAGAGAGAGAGAGAGAGAGAACTGTATACACACGCATCTATATCGGGAAAAGAGTGATGGATGGTCTTGGGAACTGACATCGACGTCGGACATCAGGTGCAGCGGCAGCGGATTTCCTCCCGGGGAAAGGAAAGAAAACATCCAACTCCTTCACGAGCGGTCGCACAAAAAACCGACTCCGAAACCGTACACCTCGTTCACTTTCACCGGCAGCATCGTGCGCACTTTTTACCCTCCTCCGAGGAAGAAAAAACAAAAAAAAAAGTGGGGGGGGGGGAGATCGAAACCTCCGAGATGATCCGACAAAAACACAACTCCAGCGTCGTCGTCGCGGTCGTTTGTATAGTTGGCAAGAAACGCAAAAAATTCCCCAAAGAGCGAAGGGGGGAAGGAAGACACTTGGCGCGAGCGCGCGGTGTGCGTGAGGCAGATCATATGTATACATATACATGGACGACGGCGAAAACCGGAGCAAAAAAGTTTACCAAACTGCTCCTTCTTTCTCTCTCTCTCTCTCTCTGTGCGGAGGGAGAGAGAAAAGAATCCGGTCGGCCCATCGTTAAGCGACTGCAGCACCAGTACGTAAGTTTATGTAAGAGAAGAAGAAAAAGAGAGGACAACAGTATCCTTCTACTTTTTTTTTTTTTTTTTTTTTCCTTCTTTTCTTTCTCTCCCCGAAAAAGAGGGCCAGGTATACGTAATAAAATGAAAAAATAAAGCAAAAGCGCGCAGAAGAGAAGCGAAAACGCGAAGGACGACAATGCGTGTGCATGTTACGTACACGCGGTGGTGCAGAGGTGCTTGTTGGTCGATGTGTTGGGAGCGAGCGAAAGGTGAGGGGGCGAGTGGTAATAGTATATATATACACATATACATAACATGTGTACTTTTTGGTCCGTGCCATTTTATGAGGCGTGCACGTGGCACACTTTGGTAGAAAACGAAATTCGAAAGGAGAGAGGAAAGGACTAAAGAGCGAGCGAGTACTTATATTTTTTTGCCAACGAAAGGAGGGAAGGCAGATAAGGCAAAGAACGATGAGCGAGGAAGAAAGAAGAAGGAGGAAACTGCCGCCGTGCGAGTGAGCAAGCGTCCGTCTATTTGTCTGTCGGTCGTCCGGTCCGGTGAGCGTTTTACAAGTCGAGGAGTAAGGAACGTATACTATACACACGTGTGTACACGAGCGATTCCACTAAACGAATGGGCTCTTCCGGAAAACCTTCTTTTTTTTTCTTTTCTTTTTTTGTGGAGAAATTTAGGAAATTGGGAGAAATTACAGGAGTTTTAATTAATTTTGTAATCAACTTCGAAGACTAATGAGTACGTTATTGCCTCGTACTGTCGATACAGAGTGTGGACTATATGAAAGAAAATAATTTCACGCCACACTTGGGTTGTTATCGCATTATCGTGCACTCAAAACGCTCCAAAGATTCCATCACAACTGATGGTCATTTTTCCACGGAAATGCATATATAAATCTATAAGTATGTACCTCCAAGGTATGTATATACACACACACACACATACGGTGCCGGCTGCTCCGACTTCTCTCTTCATCTATACGCGTATACATATATGTTGTGCAAGAAGAGCGCGCGCGTTTTCAAGCCCGAAAGCAGCTGCTGTGTTCTCCCGATGTAGGGTACAACGTACAACTGTACAAAAACACACACACGCCCTTACGGGCGCGCTTAAGTATAACCGGTGCAGCCAGCCATCGGGAGGACCTGGACGTTTGCCGCCTGCTGCATATATGGTGTATTAAGCACGTACAGCTCTTTCTCATGCGAGCGATCACGTTCCGACGATGCTCTTTCTCTCTTTCCCCGATGGAAAGCTCTAGCCGGCTTTTTGACCGCTGATGTCCGGGGCTCATGCCCATGCGGACGATAAGATTGTATTATGATAACAAGTATACGCCTTGGGATGGGTGTGTTATTGCGCGCAGTTAGATAATTACGTTGGAGGTATTTTTGGCTTTATTCGTGCGTTTTTGCGCAAATTTCCACCGTACGGATATGATTCGTTTGAACAATGTTTTCAAAGCAAAACGAGAGAAAGTTCCAAAACTCGATGGCGATGAAGACAAATGTCGCGTATAAATTTTCCGCAGGCCACCCCGTGCGCACCCTTGAAGCGTTTTTCCAAAATTACCGATGTAAATATAATCGAGGGAGAGAGATATGGCACACGCGCGCGTCCATCTATAAATCAAGCCAGCAACATTTTAACGTCAAACGCACCTAAATACGTGTATAATGTACATGGCAGGAGTCGAGCGAGAGACATCTTTCTCATGTCTCAGACACGGAGCAACCCCATGCCATCACTGTAAAACGTTATACCCTGGCCCTCTCTTTACTTCCCTTCCTCCCGCGCGTACAACACCTCGTTTTCTCCCTTCCTTCCTTCCTTCAAGCAAACCCTTATCCTCGCACACACACACACCCGACACATCGTTCAAAAACAACGTTCGCAAGAGGGGTTAAGGGGGGGGGGCAACAGACGCACCAAGTCGTCGTCGACGTCGTTACAGAGATATCAGGAAAGCCGAGTTGAGAGAGATATTGGAATCGGACATAGAGCGCCAACCCTGCATGGTTACCTATACACACTCGTTGTAGTTAGTGTATTGTAATATGGCAACAGTTTTAGCAGCTGTTAGAACTCGAGCATGTGTTAGTGCCTCCTTACTTACATGTTCACTTTACATATATATATGCCTATATAACAGGAAGCGGTGCATGTATTATATAGCGAGAACAAAAAATTAGTCGACAAATTCAAATATCCAGTGTATTTTTTAATACTTACTAATGTGCCGATCGAGTGTCACAATCGGTAATTAAGCTCTCGGTTCACACCGTATGAATTGTTGGGAGCTGTTTCCCGGGCGTCATTGTAGACTATTTTGTCGGTGTAACTGTATTTGAGGTGGTGACTCGTGCATTAGATTACGTTTTTACGAAAATATGCGCAAGACGTTTGTTGTTCGAGGAAACGAACTTTTCATAGAACCTATACTATCTAAGTTATTTACGACGGTAGGGAGAGGTTTCTTTTACTGAATGGGCGATATTTTCGAGGTGCGTAGCAGCTATATATTTTTACTCTAGAGTCTCGTGTTTTAAACTTGACGAAATAAGGAGAAAAAAAATCCATCCAGGTTATATATGAGCAGCCCTCGGCAAAAAGGACTATTGATATTAAATTTATTAAATAATTGTTATATTAAATTGAATAATGTAATTTACGTAGGAAAAAAATAATTAAACAACATGTTGTAACCTTTTTTAAATAACTAAAAAATTACCAAGCACTCATTAAAAATAACTTACGCCAATCTGTAAAAATAACGTACTATTCATGTAACAGTAGAGGTATAAACAATAAATGAATAAAAGATATCCACGAAAATAACGCACAGAACCTAATAAAATAAAAGTCGAGTAATAACAGGTGCAAAGGCTGAAATGCATGAATAATGCACAAGTGCACCACACAACGCAATTTAAAATTCATACGGCAAATAAAATATGCAAGATGCAAGATTCGAAAAGACCCTATATCACACATTACACACCTACCTACTAATTAAATAGTTTTACCCTTGTTACATGTGTTATTCATTTCTTGTGTTTAAACAAAAAAAGAAAAGTCTCAACAAATAATTGCACTTTTAAACACAAAACAAACTACAACAGTGCGACTCCGAAAAGTAAAAAGCCAACAAGAACCATCCAGAGTTTGAGGTTAAACTCTCGACACACAAACACGCCATACTACCTCTATCCCGCAACGTTTGTTTACTTTGCATCAGGTAACGTATGTTCCCTCCGCACGTTTTGCTCCAAAATCAAACTCGATATTCGATCAGCCGCCAAAGCAAACCCTCGAACTCCACTACAAAAAAACTTGCACGAAAATCACACTTGATGCGATAAAAAACGGGCAAAGCACATTTGTACAATATTTGATAAAATACACACATGCGTCAGAGCACTACATGAGAGTGGATGGGTAAGTACTAGATACCTACGTAAACTCGGAGCTCGAAAAACTGCAGGAAATCAATAACGCGCGCACGAGCTGGCCAAGTAGGTATCAGCGAACGGACTAGCTGCCATCCGCTGGCGTCACACACATAGCCGCCCGTCACGGCGACGACGATGAATACGGGGAAAAAAAGGGGGCAAGCCAGTAAGTAAGTAGCACCAGACAGGAGCGTATAATATGAACGAAAATTTCATCCGTCTTGGATATTATAACAATCCTCTACTCGGCGAAGCTTTTCGTCGTCCTCTGACCTACCTCCCTAACCTCAAAAAATAACGTTTCTTATCTCTCATTATTGTTAAGTGTACGTATACATTCATTCTTGCTCTTTCTTGCGCAAGACCATAATATACATTATACGGAGAATACACGTTCACAAGGTACCAACGTATACGCTGCTCTCCGCAAAAAAAAGAAATATTTCTGTGCTACTGCACCAAACCATACTTTCATATGCAAGTACATACATGTAAAAATACATGTATTTTACATATGAGGCGTGTTGCAGTAGCACTGAGGGATTACGTCGGTACTTATGAAAAAGAAAGGCGCGCCTAGGCGTTCAAAGACGGAGCCAAAGTCGTCTCTGCGCTGATAAGTACCCACAGCGGTTGGTTAACGGTGCAATTACGGCCGGTCGATCGACTCTGACAACGATGACGACGATAGTGAGGCTGGTCTGGGCTGGTGCTGGTGGTAACTGGTTGCTCCGAACTCTTTTCTCTCACTCTCTCTCTCTCTCTCTCTCTCTCACGCGTGCACGTAAAATATACACACTATACACAGTACACACAGAAGCTAGGGCGTCTGTCGTCTCTCTCGCTCTCGTGTACGGTGTCTAATGTGTATATACATACTAACATGTATATGTGGTGGCATACGTAGTACTGCTGCTGCCATACTATAGCAGAAGTTGTGTACGCCCAACAACAGAATAAGTACAGAGCATACGATGAAAGGTTTTTAAAAAAAAGGGCTTCCTCCAAGCGACGACGTGCCTGTACACATAATCATCGTCGTCGTTGTCAGCCGTCAGCCATTTTGCTGGGGGGCTAACCGCAAACGCACCGATGAGCGACAGAGACGGAAGCCAAAGACGGAGAGCAGTCATGAACGCGAGAGGAGAAAAGAGAGGCGGAGGGCGGAGGAGAGAAAGGCTCTCTGCTCCGTATTACCTATACTCTCCCGGGTGGGCAACACACTTGACGCCTATATACTGATGATATTGCGCCCGTCCACCCGTGGACGATGTCGAGGAGTTCGTTAAATGATCAACAACTCGAATGCGTGAGTTTATGGGGACATCAATGGTAATGAGCCCTGGTGTGGGCACGAGAGGAAGCACGCCCGTTGCGGCCCGTCGGATCGCGCGATCCGTCGGGGCGCTGCTCGCCGACGGACAGTGGCTGCGACCGACTCCTTTTTCTCACTTTTCAACTTCCTCTCGCGCGCTTATCCACGCCATCTCGCTATTGTTTTATTTATTTATTTTTTGTTGTTGCTATTTTACCTGAATGCGATATTCGCTGGTTGGCCTTGTACCTCGCCATCCGTCGCTCCCAGAGGCAGCTGGTGTCGTGCACACACTTGGTCCTACTATACCGCAGCAACACACTCGCGCCTCGCCGTCGTCGTCATCGGTCAGCCACTATAGGCGCCTCCAAAACTTTCTTGTTGTATGAAATCCTTCAACACGCACGACACGACGGCAGCGATGACTGTAATGTCGGGAGGGACGGGCGGGCGGGCGGTTGGGCACCGACGGGGAACGAAAAATGTACGTTGTTACTTATACGGCGACGGTAATCTTCCAGGGGGTTTGCTACACACTCGTGCGATAACTCCGCCGAGATATATACACCCCGAAAAATGTAGACATTAGCGGTTAACACACAAAACACACTTACACGGACGTGCTTCTCGTTGTTGCGGGCCGATGTAACAAGAGAGCCCCGAGAGAGTTGTACGCTGTACGTTGTACGTATACCTACAACAGAGGCAGACACACCGACATGGGCTATATGCTCCTGCTGCTGCTGTACTTGTTATGTACGTAAAACGTACATATATCGTATACCCTTCCTACTCCGACATACAAACACGTATTCACGACACACGGCTGCACCGCGCGCTTCTCTCTTTTACCTACCTATATATAATAAATATAGGTTATACACTTTGGGGCTCCGGGTTTTGGTCGAAAGAGGAGGAGAAGAGAGGGAAAGAACGAGAATAAGCTAACGCTAACGCTACGGCGTATGGTATAGTATATGGGCTATATGGGTCGAAGCAGCGGCCGCGAGAAATTTTATTAGTGGCGCGCATGCACGCATACGCATCTACAATCACTCATACATTTTATACTAGACATTGTGGATATTGTGGATGCGTATATGTATATGTGTGTGTTGTACACTACTCAGGTGACTCAGGCTCAGGCACTTACCCAGATGCTTAGGTATCACTTATTGCACCAACGACACCAACCAGCATTCCTGCCCGGCTGCCAGTGCAACGGGCGATTTGGAATGTTTGAAAAATTTTTTTAGCATAACACTACAAATAAAATCATGAAATAGGTATATAGAAACTCAGTATCACATCTCCTGATGTATTTGCTTTTATGGTCTTTACTTGATACGAACGGAAAGTAACTGACTAGCTAACATGTATATATGTAATTCTTTCTCTTTATACTTATTTTAACATTATTAATTCTAGCCGCAAGGCAGCTGTGCAGGCTCGTTCGGTTGCAGTAAATCAGCACATCAGCAGGGTTCTTATTCCTAACCAATCCTAAACTTTTTTTGCTTTTCCCCCGGGTTTGTGAAAAAAAGGAAAAGTACTAGCTCACTATTTACTGACATAATGACTTCAGCATTTCAGCAATTAAACTGAAAATCATTAAATCATCAACGGAAACAACCTTGCGATAAAATGATTACTTGGTTACTTGGATCACAGGAACGGGGAGCACGAACACAAGGAACGCTAGTGTGGTAGGACTGCAAAAATGCACTTGCCTAGTGACAGCACTGATAGCCCAGTGTCACTACCCAGCTAACACATTTTCTTAAGATTTTTTGTAGAAGTCTTGTAGAGTTCTAATGTCCATCTGAAAGACATCTTTGGGAAGTTTTTGGGATAAAATCCCTTGAAGATATCTTCCAAAAAAAAAAAAAAATAAATTTAAACTTGCCGCAAACAGTACAGATAACGTCAATTTCTCATTTTTTTGTCTATTCAATTAGTTGCGGCTGGTTTATAATTGATTACAAGGCTGTGCTGTGAGTATGGTAATAATTATTTGGATCAGCGCCATCTAGCGGTCTTCATATTTTCGCAATTCCAAGCTTTACGGCTTGGAGCCATTTTATCAATTATAAACCAGCCGCAACTAATCTCGTAGATAAAAAATAAAAAGTTAACGTTGTTTGTGCTATATGCGGCAAGTTTACAATGTATCTTTTATCCGAAAATCTACCTCCAAAAGTATAAACATGAAGGAGGTCGAGCACCAGAATGAAATAGGAGTTTCCGGATTTCCACGAAACAAAGAAAATTGTTTCATGTCTGGCCAGTTGCGGCTGGTTTAAATTTTTGTGCACAAAGTCGATGACCCTCGGGCCGCAGCTCTTGGTCTACAACGGCTCTAAGTACGGCGCGTAGCGGCACTATACTTAAGTAGCGGCTCACCTCGAATCTCGAATTGAAGAGTAAAGTAGCAGAAGTTTCTCATGTTTAATTTATTTTTATTTCAAAAAGTTAGAAGTGCGTTATGGTTGTTGAAGTTTTCTTATTTCATTAAAAGATATCTAGGGACCATGAAAACGCTTACGAAATCAATATACATCATGTGGTGTGTTAAAAAAAAAAGGAGTGAAGAGATAGTGATTATAATAAACTGAAAAGTGAAAAGAAAGTTGATTTTTTGTAGTATTTCGAGAGGAAAAGTGTTTCAAAGAAATAGTAAGTAACTGGTGATACTTAGAATTAATGGAGAGTATATTGACTTAATTGTTTACATTCTATTGAGTTTATGTATTCGGTATTACTAGTCAAGTCCTATGTATTTTGGCATGAATAGAGTTACTTAAAAATCATGAATAAAGAATAAAGGAAATGTATCATTTGATTGGATGAATTAAAAAAGATATTTTTAAGAAACTTGTTATCAATGATGGCAGGATACATGTTAAATTTAAATATATCTTTATATTTATTTAAACAAATTCATTTTTATTTGACAAATATCTAATGTTTATGATAAAAACTTGTCTCGCACAATTTAGTATATAATTGTTTGCCCCAGGGAAAAATTAATATTATCTGTCTCCATGATATATTGACAGTTATACTGCTGTTTTGGTATGGAACTGTAACAGCCAAACCTTGATCCTTGACTTGAACATTATTATTCCCAGCAGTAGTACTTTTGGACACTTTACCACTCAAAGTTAAATCAAAATGCTTATCTTTCTCGGCATTGAAGTCTATAATGTAGTTGATTTTATGCGATGGGCTTTTTATTAAGAATATTTGCGGTTTTGAGGAGAGCGCCGTCAAATCTTTAATTAGGTCCGCAAGAGTTATATTGTTTTGCGGTAATTTCAAAGTCATCAGCCCTTGTTCTTGACCACTTATTACCAAAACTTTAACATCATTACCGGTAATTTGATGTTGCACAATTGTAAGTTCAGGATCATAAATCCTTTGGCACGTCAAGTCTGTTGTATTTACCACCGACTTATCATTCATCCTGCATATGTTGCAGCTGCTGCTGTTACTGGACCACCTGTTAATTTTTTTAAATGTTTATCAAATACTAAAAATTTAATCTTTTAAGGCTTACTTGCTCTTTCTTCCTGCAAATTTGTTTTGGCTATATAACTGACTTAATGTATGTCTATACGCTTAAAGGTACAAGGGTGCAACTGTCCAATTACAGCGAGGACTTTGATGCAAATAACTGATGGGAACTTGGTACGTTTGTTTTATAATAAGCTGCAAAGTTCAATTATAATGGGTCAAGCCTGTGAACAAAGACAACTGGGATGAACACGAAAAATTTAGTATTGCATGCCAACTACAAAGAAATGTGTATCCTCTCGCCCTGTAAGATGATGATGATGCACCACATGGAGTAAAGTGAGGCTCAGAGAAACATGGTGTGTGCTTGTATGTTTTAGTGTTCGTGCGCAGCCTACGACACCAGCCAATCAAAAAATTGTAAGTAAAGACCAGCCTTTGTTACCACACCAGATTTCAGCCAATGAGCTCTTCGGTACCAAAACTTGTTCCGGTCTGTACACGAAAAACGAAAATTGGTGCCCCGTACGAGCACGCTGTCTTGTGTATTCGTGTTGTGGTCCTATTTACTTTCATACAGTTGGCAATACTTAAGGACGATTAAATTTTCTTTACGCACTAGTGCGTGATTAGGAGTTTGAATTTTTTGAATCGAAACTAAATCTAATTAAACAGATGACATCAGGGTAGATTAACGATGAGCACCAATACTACGATTTTTCTATAATGTATTTTGTCACAAACATATTTCAAATAATTACAAGTAGTATTACGTAAGTATTTTACGTTACGACGATAAAAATATTAACAATCTCTCGCTCGCACTCGAAGTCCGAACAATACGTACTATATTGTATATGTATATAAAAAAATACGAACATATTTTTGCACACAACGCGTGTATACAACATGTTATACGCAATGTAAATATCGCTTTCGCATAAATTAACAGAAGCATAAACTTTGGTTACGGCTCGTTTCTAAAAAAAAAAAAAAAAAAAAAAAAAACAAACATTCGCTTTTAATACGTTAATAGTATAAAAACACAATTATTTCTTGTCGCGTATACTTAAATTTACAATTAAAAAGTAGAAAAAAAAAAAAGAATCTATATATATCTTCTATAAATATCTATAAATATCTATCTTCTATGAGAATAATTATATAATTTCCTTATGTTGACCGTTATCTCAGAAAATTTACAACAAAACGTTCGAGAGCCTTCGTAGATTGAGATGGACGCAAGCGAGACTGGCGAATATCAGCGCGAGGAAGACGGGCACCGTTGAACTCGAGGAGATGGATGGCGAGGAGCCGGTCTCTTGCTTGTTCGCCTTGATGCAGACGTCGCCGCATTGCTCGTCCTCGCACAGGTCGCACAGCGTCGTCATCTTTGGCTCGTAGAACACCCTCGCTCGTCTCGCTAAACGTCATCGTCACGTGTTACCGATTTTTTCTTTCTTTCGAGCGCATGCAACGCCCACCGATAAAGCATATTATGTGCAACTTACACGAGTCGTAGTAGTCGTATATCGAAACGGGAACTGGCTTCTGTTTGGCCACCTTGTGCGTCCTGTAGGCCGATACCGTGGGACAATATTCCTTGTCGTGAACCATCTGAACGAAAACAATTCATGGAATGCATCAATATATATATATAT
>NW_019379550.1:530363-544385 GCF_000648655.2 Copidosoma floridanum
GAAGGAAGTATATATATATATATACAAATATATCAAGAGCAACAATAAAAACTGTACCTTGTCAAAGTACAGGACGAGCATGGTGTCGCCGTTTTTGGTCTCGACGCGCTTGACGTGCTGCGACAGCTCCAAGCTCGGCAGGGCGTCCTGATCGACCGTGAAGCCCGACGGGAAGCTCACCTCCATGACGGCCATGTTACTCTCATTGGCCTCTTTCGTTGGGATGAACCTAAAACATTTAAATGTTCATTGTTTTCACTAGCTCCTGCCGATACACTCATCGGATGTAGGTCACGAACCCAGAACAGATCGATAGCTGCAAGTGATCGTTGGTGGATATCGTGTCGACCTGGGGATCCAGGGTGAAGAGCGGGAAGGCCCCGGTCACGTTGAGATTGTAGCGCGAGGTGACTTGGACGAGCGCGAAACCCGTCCCCGTAGCCGTGATATTCATCATTCGAGTTCTCCCGAGCAGCTGTGTGGCAAAGGGAAACAAACAAGTTCCATCACCAACCCAAATGTCACCAATATCAACCACAACTACAAAAATGCATGACAGGCACCTCGTGTTTCTGCACGATCATAAAGTTCCTCGAGTTGACGTTGATCTCCTTGGTCTCCCCGGCGTCGGTCGTCACTTTGATCTTCACGTCGTACAGGTTCGTCCTGAGTTTCTCGCCCAGCTTCGACAGGGCGTACAGGCCCACGACCGTGTCCTGAGTCGAGGCGAAGCCGCCCTCGGCGTTGCGCTGCTTTATCAGCCACTTCATGATGGCCGTGGCGTCGGTGAGCATGTTCCTACGCAGGTACGACAGCATGGCATACGAGGTCATCTCGACGTCGGCGCACCGGGACAGCGAGTACCAGGGATTGTTACGCTCCGGCTCGGGCACTGGCTTGCTCCACCACTTGAGACCTCCCTCGAGAGTGTAGTTGGCCCGTCGCTCCAGTTCACGGAAAGCCTCGTCTTCGTAGGCGTTGCGCGCCAACCCCAACACGTACGTGCAGATGCTCAGCGCGTAGTTGTCGTCCAGGTCCTGCATGTGGCGCACCACGTAGTCGACGCCCTTGTAGATGACGTTGCGATAAGGGCCGTCGATGTTCTGGAAATCAAAAGTGTAAATGGGAAAAGTTTCCAGTGGCACTTTTTTTTTTCTTCATAATAAATACACTCTCGTACCTCGATTTCTAGAAAAGCACTGAGCACGTAAGCCGTGAGGGCGAGGCCCTTGGCCGCGCCGCCTTGCATGTCCTTGTGGCTGACAGTTCCGACCTCGGGGAAGCTGCCGTTGGCCGCCTGGTTTTCGGCCAGCCAGCGCAATGCGTCCGACACAATTTTCTCCTCCACCGTGATGTACTTCTCGGCTTGCTTGAACGACTTAGCAACGAAGGCCGTCAACCTGGTGGAAGATGATAAAGGTACAAGTGAATGGGTGATGGGAATTAGTTATTGCGAGGACGTGCATCGACTGACCATGTGCTGCCGCGCGGGTCTGACTTGCCGAAAGCGCTGAAGGAGCCGTCCGCGTGTCTGTACGTCAGTTCCTGCTGGTAGCCAGTTTCCAGGTAGCCTAGTGCTTTGCTCTCGATGGCTGGAGACAGCTGATTTGTGTTCTATAGTAAAAAAGAGCCTCACATGTTGTATTCATGTTTCATTTACGTGTATTCAGGATGTATAATGTCGAACCTTCAAGTATTCCAAAATCACGATGTTTGGCACAAAGTTGAGCATGTTCTGTTCGCCGCATCCGAACGGCATTTTGATGAGCTTGTCGAGATTAGGGATGCTTGGGCCAAGTATGTCGCCGACCGCCGATACCTCGACGTAGTCGGAATCTTGAACAAAATGGTTGGGAATGTCGACGGTGACGTTAGTCTTTGTCGAGTCGTCGTTTCTCAAATCGACAAATACCACTTTGTTTCTGTATTGAGTCTCACCCTCGGCCTAATTTTTGTTTTTGAGGTTTATTTATTGTATTTGTTACAGTCATGAATGATGATTAGTATACAATGGATTGTACCTTGACGAGAAGAGGATACTCTATACTGTCGCCTGCCATGGCACTGGTCGCCTTGGCCTTGATCGTTATATGGTTGAGCTTCAGTGGAATGATCATGAAGGAAACGCTCTGGGCCGAGTTTGCAGGTACGAACAATTTTTTGGTTCGGTAAAGTTCCAGGCCTATGAAGGGATTTGCAAACGTATGTTATTATCATCGATCCGCACTTACTGATTTGAATTATAAATTGGATTTTTTTATATATAACAATGTACGTTTGGTTTCATGGACTTCGTTTGATATTTCGGCAAACTCGAAATCGCCGTTATTCTCCACCACCACTTCCACCGTGAGATCTTTGTTCATGTAGTTGAATATGACGATCGGCACTGCTACGATTTCTCCACGAATCACGGAGTAAGGGAGATTCATCGAGATGAAGAAAGGTTTGAACACTTTCAGCTGGAAACAACCGATCGATTTATGCGTATTTAAAGAACGTGTGCAAAAGACAGTGATTTCTTTATGAATCCACACGATGGGTATGATATATACCTTTCTAGGTGACTGCATGAGACCGAGTCCATAAGTTGGGTCGACCGAGAAACCGGTCAACACCCACGATGTTATGCTGTCCGGTACAGTTCTTCGGATCACTGTTTTTCCTTCGTACCTGTTTTAGACGAAAATTAATTTTTTTTTCTCTACCCACACATATACGTTAAAAACTAAGTGATTACAGGTGGAACGAACAGAAATAAAGAGAACAATAGTTACATTTACAAAGGAACATAGGTATAGTGTATAATAATTTACAATGAAAAATAAAAAAAGTAATACAATTCAGTATACATACACCATTATTTGATAATACATTTGCAATTTACAAGAATTCCAAAAACTAATTTACAATATTCATGTGAATAAATCGAGCAAAGAAAAATATACACAAGGAAATTAAGTGTTTTGTTAAAAAAGTAAAACGATAATAAAAATATTACTCAGAATCAGATCTAATATAAACATAACTTGTTGCATATCTCCTAAAGAAGAATCACCAAGACATGAATTAATGGTAAAATCATGTAATAGCGTGGAGACAAATTGGGTGCGTATTTCAAGCTACTTGCTGTATGTGCATTGAGTATAGGGATGAAAAAAAACGATAAGTTCATCAAAAAAATCAATACTCCCGCTATCATGTACATTCCATGGCCGAAAAGCTCATTTTTCACTTTTGTTACAAAAAGTATAGATTTTTTATAATAAAAACTTTTTTAGGGGGGGGGGCGAAAAATTTTACACAACATTCACAAATTCTCAGCATCATACATTACATCGATCATGAACATGAAAAGACAAAAAAATAATGTAAAGGGATGGGGGGGGGGGGGGGGGTAGTTGCGATAAAAAAAAAAAAAAAAAAAAATTGTGAACACCTAAAGTAAAACGAAAAAAGTACACTATATATTAAAAGTAGGTGGATAAAAAAAAGAAAGTAAACAAGTATACCCTGAAGACATGTTTGAAAAAAGCCAAGTGTCTAAGATGTCATGCATGAGGAAAACACGAGGCCTCCAAGGGGCTAGCGGCACGTACGAGAAGGCGTAACGTCCGGCCCAAGCCGGCCGCGCGGCGAATCTGTGCCGAACCGGCGGCCCAATGTCCGGCTTCAGCGTCGATAATGCCAGCCCCTCCAGCGGACCTTTAACCCTATCGCCATCCGGATTTGAAGCTGCAAAACCGACCGGCCATTCGTGTTTTTTTTTTTTTTTTTCTTTCCTTACCAATCATCCACAGATCCTGCCATTTCTTTTTTTTTTATTACCTATTTACATGTAGCATATACACTCGGAAAACTATTATATACTTTAGATCTTTATTTTTAAAAATTAAACAGTTACCAATCTATTAAAATTATATTGTTTGCCCTCCGAGTGTATGTTCTCTATTAAAAAAGACTTACACGGTAAAACCACGTGGTGATTCACCTCATGCTTTTACCGAGTGGTAATGTGCGACGATTTCAATAGACGACAAGTCGTTGCGATACATTGAGTGTTATGAATATCAACGACCTTGTCCTTTAAACAAAAAATCGTGCACTTTATTTTTCCTTCAACTCGTACTCTCGTTTGATCAACTGTGCGTATATTATTGTTAGTAAAGATTAATAATACGATATAAATTGTTGGATGGATTATGTATGTGAGGGGTGGGATCCTCTTATTTACAATGGGCCGGTTAGATGATGTATTAATCAACCATTCACCTGTTACTTACACAGATTAATTCCATTTTCACCACGTTATATTATTATATATTGTATACCTCGTCCAAAAGCATTACCAGCAAGAAATGAACAAAAGACCAAATGACAATAGAGAAAGTATAGTAAAATGAGAACAACAATATAATACGTGACCCCGTGAAATCGAGTAGAAAAATGGAGCTATGGGGGGGGGGGGAAATATATATTTATGTGATTGTTGGTTGTAAGATTGACGGAATTACCGGGTGTCGACCGCCTCCCAAATCCAAGTTTCGGGGAAATTCTTGCGGACCTTGAGGTCCCCCGTCGAGACCGAACTTGTGCTCGTCGCCATGGCGATGGGGGCCATAGCTATCGTGCTGAAGCTATTGCGGTAGTATACTACGCACATACATATCACAATCATGTAAAATCATATAAACGTGTAAGTACATCAGACTTACGACGCGTCGACGCGACGTTGTGCGATCGATACAACAAAGAATTTCAAAATTTTTTAATGCGCAACCCAACCACCAATACGTTACACATTCTTTTTTTTTTTAATCGCTGAGGGTATTTAATGTTTTTTTAATATATGTACAGTGTTATTCGATCCGTAAAATAATACTCGGTCAATAAATGATGCTACTTTTGCTTTGTTCCGATAAACGAAAAATCATTATCCGCAAAATGCCATAAAAATCTGCTTTTCGCGAAAGTTAAACATGTTAATATACTTGTAGAGAGATTTTTTTTGGTATTTCCATTTTTTTTTTTTTTTTTTTTTGGTTCAAGTGAAGATATATTACGTGGTAAATTAAAAATGATTAACGAGCACACAATGCTTAGCCTTATTGCTGCTAATTAGTATCAAGATATCCAATACAAATGATTGTTTGATTTGTTGGCAGACTTACTCAGTTGGAGGTTCTCGTGCATGTAAGCGTTGGTGATCACGACAGTGCCCATCGTCTGTGCGGGACCAAGGAACAAAACATCATTAACTTTAACCAGAGGTGTTCGCTCTCCGATGATGGCAATTGAAACAATCGTTGGGTTTTGGACTTACGCGGAATATTTCCTCGGTACTGGCTGAACCCGGTCTCGTCCACGAGGGCGAAAAGTTATCGTCGCCGTAGAAGCTCGGCTCGCCGTTCGAGTCGTAGGACATCAGCTCTCGGCGCACTTGGTCCTGGAATCCAAAAATTGGGTAAGCACCTCTGAAAAAAAAAAAAAAAAAAAAAAGGAGAAATATGCTCACGTAAGTGATGTCGTTGCCCGATTTCAGCAGGAGCGACCTCTGGTCCACACCCAAGATGCCAACGTAGGAGTTCGGCTTGGCCGTAATGGTCAAATCGACGTTGTCCCCGGGTTCCACTTCACCGGGCACAGTTTTTATGTCCACCTAAAGTACATCCAAAAGGGAAAAACGTTACACACTATACACGTGGGTACATGGAGGCGCAATTAGGGGACTCACGAAATTCTGGAGAGCACCTTCGAGCTCCACGTTCAGGGAGTCGGCCACTATCTCCCCGTCGGGCCTGACGTAGTAGACTAGCACGTGGGCCACCGGAGCCATCACGTAGGTGGCCAGGAACCTAAACAAATGTCCATCATGTGTCAGAAAAAAGGAGCTTTTATCTTCTGGCTGTGAGATGGAGGCGAAATAACCCACCGTAAGTTGGCCATGTGTCGATCCGGCACCTGGATGGACGCCGCGTTGAGGACGTCACCGCGGCCGAGGACCTGATAACTGAGGTACTTGAGCGGATCGGTGGAGTTGACCTCGATCTCGACGTAATCGCCGACCCGGGGTTTGTCGGTGCGCAGAGTCGCCTGAACGTAAGCCCCGCTCCTGGAGGTCGCCGGGTTGGTCGAGGGGAACCACTCGTGGAGGTTGAGGTACTCCGCCTCGATCCTCAGGGGCCGGAATATCTTGTCGGGCACCGTAGACGGTGGATAAAACTCGAGCTCCACCATGCCGTTCTTGTCGAGCATTCGCGTCATGTTGTACAGGTTCTCTTGGTCGTACGTGTAGCCGTAGGTCACGTGCACCGGGTTCGTGTTGTCGATCACCGGCGAGCCGTCGTGGTACGCTACCTTCAACTGATCGGCGCGTACACGATATTACACGTACGTTGCATTACATGCATTATATCCCAACCAATTCATGGAAATAAAAGTGCTCTCCCACGCGCACGTAATTGCCGTACACTTGTTTTTCAGGGAAGGGCTGCGCGTGTACTTGTTTTAACACCGAACTCGTTATAGTTAGAGACAATAGGTACAACATGATTCGAGGAGATTTCACACGCCTGTATGTATAATATACACGCAAGTATGTGCATCATATATGTTGCGCGAAACGTGAAAATACGTGGTAAGGAGCCCTTAATAACGCGCGTATCCTGTCTCGCGCGAAGGAAGGAAAAGATAAAACAAAAAAAAAAAAAAAAAATAACAACGCGATGAGGGATGCGGCGAAGAGAGAAAGAAAAAAATGTGTATGACTTACAAATGCCGTGTACTTGAGGCCGGGCTTGTAGTACTCGGCGGTTCTCAGCAACTCCATCGTGTACTTGTGCTTGTGCAACGTTATCTGGAGGGAGGCGTTCTGTCGTCTGCCGGTGACTGCTTCCTCCACCGCGACCTCGATCACCACGGGACGCCTATAGTCGTCGTCCGTCACCCTGTGCGCGCATACATTGTACAATAAATTGCTCATGTCGTAATGAGTAATTTTTTTTTTTTTTCCCTCATGTATCGTTTGCTACATTTTCCGGAAGTACTATGGGTCGCGGTAAGTAACCGCAGAGCAATTATATACACACAGATGTGTAAAAAAAAAAAAAAAAGGAAATAAATGGCTACAAAACGAGATTAACCGCGTCATTAGTATACCTCAGGTCTTTGGCTATGTCAAAGTCCACGGTAGCTTTTCCCTCGATTTTGACGACCTTGCGGATCGGCGACTGGTAGACCGGCTGCAGTACCGGCGAGTAGATGTCCGGGAAGGCCGTTATCGTGGCTTCGCCTTTAACCGGTTTACCGTAGGTGTACCTGAAATCATGCGAGATCACGTTGAAAAAGCACTCGTCTTTTGCCAAAGCATGCACGAGAAGTCACGATTCGTCGTATATACGCACCTGCGAAATCTCGCCCACTCAAAATGAACAAAAAAAACAAGACACTCACTTGGCGTGAACGATGACGGCAATTTTGCCCTCCTTGAAAGTAGCGTGGGCCGGCGAGTCGATGGTAACCTCGAACTTGGGTAGCACGTACTCGGCCACCTGGATGGCCTTCTTGAAGGTCTGGTTTCCAATGATGGCTACGATTTCCCAGTCCCCCAGTACCGGCGACTGCGACAGCTCGAGCTCCCCGTTGAATATTCCTTGGTGCAACCTTGGCCGGTCCCATTGTTTTATACGATTGCCTTGGCCGTCCTAACCATTTTTCGTCCACATTTTACGTTACAAAATATCAAATGAAGTAAAAATCCAGTTTTTTTTTTATCTCTCTTTTCGTAAACATTTCCAATTTTTTTCTCTTTCTCGAGACGCGAAACTTTTGCGCGACAAACATCGCGGTCCTAACACAGAAAAAAAAAAAAAAAAACAGTACCACTCGGAGGAAATTTATCGCTTGGAATAATTACTTGACGCGTCCAAAAAAAAAAATACAAACAATGCGAATACAGTGATATTAATGACACGGTGTACTAACCGTAATGTAAACCTCGAGCTGCCTGTTGGCCGTGGGCCTGAGCCTCGAGTCGAGAACGACGCACCTGAACTGTATCTTGCTCCCGGGCTTGTAGACCGACCTGTCGGTCTGCATGAACACGGAGTAGCTCTTGTGCACGTACTCAAGTTCCGTCGAGTTGACAAAGGCGTAGCCGCTGGTTGACCGCGCCAGGAGCCTGTATTTCCCGGGCCCGGTGTCGCCGACCTGCAATTTTTCATTGTTGTTCTTTGGTGCGCCATTCGATCGAACCAGGCCAATGACCGGTTTTTTCTTTTCTTTTTTTTTTTTTTTTTTTTTTTTTTTTTTTTTTTTTTTTTTTCTTTTTTGCAAAGCTGATAAGATACGGGGGGACCTTTTGTTTTGTTTTTTTTCGGCGATACGGCCAACCTGGGTGTGTCGCAGAGGATGTTTTAACGAGCGTACACTACATGGAGGGTAGGGTATACATCATACACATGGGCGAGAAGATATGCGCCGCGCCCAGTAAATCGAGCCTCACCGGTCGCCGTATAAAATATAGGCGCACTGAAATTTATACGCGCGAATAACGTCTATATTTTTTTTTCTTCTCTCACTCGAAGATTTTTTTTTTAGCTTTGCTGGCGCTAGTATTTTCACCTCGTATTGTATTACACGCGTGCGCGCTAATAAAAAATACACGGAATTTTGAAACAAGTGTGCGCACTTGAAGTTACACTGCAGCAGAGATGTATATATTATATTGCTCGCCGGCCGGTAAAAAATCGCTCTTTTGAGTACACCGTCTGCTTCGTATTATGTATTCTTCTATGCTCGGGTGTACAAGCGAATGAAGAGAGGACATGAAATATTGATGAAAAACACAATGTGTATGTGTTACGCAACAGATATATTATGTATAAATGTAACGCCCGTCGACTCACGCACGTATGGAATTAAATATACCTATTACGTATCATGAGATGGACGTTGAAAGTTATAGCGCCGACTTTCTCGTTACATACTATATATAGTTGTGTCTGGATGTAATACACACACGAGTCGGATGAATAAAAGCTACTTTGGCATCTTTAAATCTTTTTATAACGGCATGCAAAAACGCGTATTTTTTATGCACATGGATATACATCATAAAAATATAACCATACATAGCTCCGTTGCAAAAGAAGAGACATTAACGTACGCACATATACACGGTTTGTAACGGCAACGCGACAACTTTAACGATCGATTCGCATCTCCGTTGCCATCCGTACATGCTCCTCAATCGAATTAGGTATACGCTCGTGCGCGCACGTGTGTGTATAGATTAGCTCGGACATGCACACATATATTATGATGGACTCGGTGTCGCCAGGAATACTTGAGCTTTTATAACGGGGATATTTTATTTTGTATTTTTTTTTTTGTTCGATGCGCGATGGTTGGCGTTCACTTTATACATTAGTTGAGTACTGCGGTTATGGTTTTATGAATGATAAAAAGAGATTCATGACAGAAAATGATTTTCATGTGCCGCGTAATGTTTACTTTAAAAAACGGCTTGTCCTGGTAAATTATTTATTTCTCTTCAAAGTTTTTTCCCGATATTTATTAATAATTTATTGATAACAATGGACAACGAAAAAAAAAGCTCACGAAACGAACAAAGACTACTTTGTAAAATTCAAAATTAAAACGTGGCATTTTGCCGCAAGTAAAATTGTTAGCGCGAACGAAGGTTTGTGTCAAATGTAGATGCAACTCTGGCGGAATATTACATTTACGTAAGCAACGAGCGAAATTGCTCCGCAATCTCATTGTACCTCCTTTTTTAACTTTTTTTTTTTTCCATTTAAAACAATTTTACGACTCTTCGTAGTGACAAAATTTTAGAAAATTGTAACAACGAGGCTGGCAGTGCTTTTCACGCGACGTCCCGAAACTTTTTCAAAATTTTTATTCATACAAATGCAACTCATAAATAAATTGGCTTGATCAATGCGAAGCAAACATTTTCTACAAGACTTTGATTTGTTTATCATACGATTTCCGTATACACGGTTTCACCAGGAATCCGCTCCGGTGAAAACACAAGGTGTGCTCTAGTTTATAGAGGCTGCGAAGAGCAACCCCATAGTAAAAAAAAAAAAAATCCGCGAAACTCTCGACGAGGTTCCGCGAGTATACGGATGACGCGTGACACACAAAAGCCGAACTGTACACAAGCAAACACAAGCTTTCTCGCGTTTGACGAACTTCACGCGCAAACAATAAAAATAAAAAAAAGGTTCGCCCGATGCATCATCCACGCGCGAGGGTGAAATCAGTGAAACTTTTGCATATGGGTATATAAATATGCGCGTATTCTAATTGAGAAAAATCAGATCAGAACTCCGAATTGTGTGTATAGTGTACAATACACGCCACCGACGCCGTGCGACAGAGTATTATATATATTACATAGGTGTACGAAATCGGTATAAGAGTATAGGTACATCCTTATGTGGGTCAAAAGAGATCTCGGCTGCAGCGCTTTCTTCGGCTTTTCCCACCAAACATATTACATATATCTATGTACGCCGCGGCTGACCTTCCAGCTCTTTTTTTGTTGTTGTTGTTGTTGTTGTTGTCTACGTACAAGTACACTTTGGTATGTGTGCCACATATACCAAATTGCATGCGCCGTGTGTTTTTGCGACTCTCGCAGGGAGTGCTTACACGTGCATGTATATTTTAGTCGTATTTTCATGTAAAAACGCGAGCCTACATATGGTTTCTCGAGTCGAGAGTGCGTGTCAATTAAAGTTTCGATTAAAACCAACTCTCGCGCGAGTAATTGAACAATGGGCTACACGCAAGCAAAGTGTATATTTTATACTATGAGATTGAAAAAAAACCCTCGTATGTATGTAAATTTATGAAATATCGCAATAAAATTTCATAACTAATGTGTATGTAAGATGTATGATATGTAAGTAAAAGAGCTTGCTCTTACCTCGAAACTGAGGACCCTCGTGGCGTAGGGCTCGACGACGACGCTGTCCGACACGACAAAGGACTCCCCGGTGTCCAATTGTCCGGACAACTCGACGAAGGTCGTCGTTGGCTCGGAGACGCCGACGATGCTTATCGCCACATGGTACTCCGAGTTTGGTCTGACGACTCGGGGCGCGACAATGGAGTAGTACCTTTTTTAAAAAAAAAAGAGTTTCAGAGCAGGTCTGATGGGATAGGGAGCCATTTATATATATATATAAGAAATAATGTCACTTACGATTGTCCGGCCGCTAAGCCGCAGAATAGCAGCAGAAATGGCCAAGGTGACCAGTCCATGGTTTTACGACGGAACTTTGTCTGCTCTCGGAGCTACAACTATAAGGTATACGAGGGGATGTATTATAGAGAGCAGCGGAAAAGTCGTGATATTGGGTTATATCGCTACAATTGTGCGCTACTCCGTGGGTGCCTCGATGTACCAATGTATATTATATTGTTACTACTTCCTCAACCATATATATACGGCGTCGCGCAACCACGAGCTGACAATTCAAGTTCAACGCGATGCTATCATCGTTTTCCTCTCTTTTCGCGTGTAACACGTTACTTCGTATAGATATTCCGTCGCGCCACGTTATACTCGTCTTTTCCCTAAAAATCGCGTACATTTTTTTTATTTCCCCCCTACTCCCTGCCAGATAGCTTTGGAAAATTTTAGACGCGATAATAAGTTATACAACGAGCGCGTACTTTCCAGAGTAGGCAAAAGATCGCAATCGGTATATTACCCGGGGAAAACCAAAAAAAAAAAAAAAAAATAAGAGAGACGCATCTCGAGTTTTCCTGCTGAAAAACACAAATCGCTCGGGGAAAACCCGGAGTTATTTTCTAGCGCAAACCGATTGCACTCGACGCTCGAAAGTCAGCATGGACAGTGGCTGTTGATAATTCATTTTTGTTTTCTCGCAATACATCGAGTTTTCGAAGATATGTGTAGCTTATAAATTAAAAATACACGAATTTCGCGCGAGTAAGCAAAAATAAGAAAACCGTACACAAACAAAGAATCGTCGCTATGTATACCTACTCTCTCTCTCTCTCTCTCGCGTCACGCAAATAATATAAAACGCATGTCTGGGTGCGCTTGCCATTGGTGCACCGTGAGTATGTATATAAATCGCAATGACCAAACCGATCGAGCGAATCGTTTATAGTTTGCGTGTGTATCCCGCGCAGCTCTCGTCCATATATACCTACGCATACCGTAGGAAATCGCACACCCACGCAGGACAAGTGTGTAGGATACGCAACGCTCCAACGCGCGTGGGTGCGCATCGAAGGTGCTCGTACAAGCCGGGTGACCTCGCGTTGCATATTACGCTGTGGACGGTAGCATTGGCGCGAGAGAAAGTGAACTATCTGCCGAAAAATCGGCTTTACGTGTCCCCTCCACAGTGGTACCAGTGATCGGCGCCGGCTGGACAATACACACAACGCAGCGAGAAAAAATTTGTTATTGTTGGGCGCGTGTGTATAATATATGCTTTTGCTTTCGAATTTTTTGTATAGCTGCACCAATTGATGAAGAAAAGATCGGTACCGTTTTTGGAGTGATTATTCAATTTATTCTTTTGGAAATATCGAGAAATCACAATAGGTCCCTACGTTGTATCATATAAGAGTCACGGAAATGTTAACCAACCACAGAGTTCGCTGGAGCAAAGCTACGTATAATATACATAGGTACCGATTTTCTCCTTTCTCCACCCAGTGGATATCCTCCTTAAAGCGTTTACTCGGCAAAAATCGGCGAAAACACCATGACGGCATGTCATATCATCGCTTGCGAGCTATATAAAGAAGAGGCGAAAAAAAAAAACAAAGAACGATTTTTGTCGCGCGATAATCAGAGCAACGCGCTTGTTGTTGATGGGCCGATGTATACAATTTATATATACATATTTTCAAGTATACACGGGTGTTAACATCTGCGTCGCGAATTCCGTTGAAAATCCCGGAAGAAAAACTATAAATACACATAATATGTACGTATATTATTATATGGGCACGATTTTGCTCGACCGTGCAGCCTCTGTGCCAAAAGTTTTTGATTCTTATTATTCTTGTCGTGTTATTGTTACAGGTACCAAAGAAAAGGGACGTGCCGATCGGCCGATTGTTTGCTTCGCTCTTGCGACCTTACATTGAATTCTGGATGATTGAATTGCGCGTGTAATTTTCTCAAAAAGTTGCTCAAACGATCGGCGGTGGCGAGATGAAATTTTAACTTTTGCGTGGTGTAACCACGAAAATCGGCAAGTTTAGAGCTTGAGATGTAAATACCACACGCAGAGAGTAAAGGAATCATAATGTTGACTCCACTCTTAATGTCAAGAAACTCGAAAAACTTTTACCCCGATATGGCAATAATTTTAATATTTTTTGACGATCGGTATTCGCTACAAACATATATTGTTGAGCGTTTTGAAATTACAAGCTACACAATTTGACCTTCGCTCTTACGCATCACCTTTTCGAGAGCTCGCCGACGAGTCTTAGTCATGTTGCTTTTGTATACCACCGTCACCGGCTCATTGGATCGGTTCAGATCGGTACGTAAAAACAAAAAAGAACCTCGAGTTTGATCAACACAAGTTCCGCCTACACTGTTTCGGAGTCCTTTTTGGTGCACATTGCACGCGCAGATATAAACGTATTATTATTTATTCGATCGGATTACGCTAGAGGTATACATAGACGGGTTTTCCCGGCATTTAAACCGATGCGACCTGAGACTCGATTCTACCTATACTCCCTCACCTACGAAGCAAAAGAAGCGCGGCGCGTAAAACGAAAGGAGCGTAAGTACACACTATATAATGTAATGTATATATCTGTGTAATGCGCAGCAAAGGAACACACTCTGGAGCACTTCCGCTCGTTAAAATATAGAAAACCCTCGTTCGAAGCGTGAAATTGCACGCAATCGTCTATACCGTAGCTACTAAAAAAAAAAAAAAAAAAAAAAAAAAAAAAAAAAAAAAAAAAAAAAAAAAAAAA
>NW_019379550.1:544960-572353 GCF_000648655.2 Copidosoma floridanum
AATATAAGTTTTAAAATTTGAAAACTTCAACTAAATACACTTTAACTTTTCAACAATTAATAAAATACATTATTGAACTAAGAGTACAGAAAAATAGTAAAAAAAAAAAAAACATAAGAAAAATGCCAATGACTTCTAGGTAACATATATACACGTATTTCCCACTATTCCTGATGTTATAGAAAGCTGACGGATTGTAGGTATTGTGTTTTATCATTATTACTGCGACGAATTGTATGCTGTCCTATTATTACTGCGATTATAATAATTACTATTAACTCTTTTGTTATTAACAATACAGTTTTTTTGTATTTGTAATGCTAGTATATTGTGCAAGAAAAAAGACAACAATGATGGCGATTATTATATTTTTTATTGTTTTTTCACAAAAGCATTGTATGCTTCTTTGGAATACTTCCATAGCTGTTTTAGAATTTTTGTACACACCCATAGTGTATGTCTATGTTTATGTGTGTATATACATATATATATATATATATGTATATGTATATGTATGTACATGCACGTAATAGTACGTACGCGGTGCATTCCTCCTCCTCCTCCTCTCGGCAGCCAGCCGCGAGTTTCTTCAGGTAGATATGTACTTACTTAATGCTGTTGCATTACGTGTTATGTGCATCGGAGGAGAGAGAAAAAAAAAAGGAGCAATCGCGTGTGAGGTGTGTGTGTGTTTTATACCTTATAAACGATATTACGCGTTTCCAATCGTTTATTTAACATTGGGCCAGCACCAAAGGGGGGAGGTGAGTCATTTTTATAATTTTGGAATTTGTAGGATGATTCCGGAATTTGGAATTTTGCCAAATAAGTGAATCGAAATGTATTTTTGTTTTTTTTTTTTTTGTTTGGACCGCAAAATTAACAATTACAACATACACGTGCTTTCATATCAACGGAGCATTTTAATCGTCTACGCTATTTTCACGTACGATTTACATCGTGCACGTAAACTGAACTAAAGCTGAAATTCACAGGTGAGCAAGAGATGAGATGCGATTAGATATGAAATTATACGCTTGAACATACATCTGTTGATACATGGGTGTGCTCATTCATTATACTTGTAATACTTCATAATAGTATAAGGTTCAGCAATAAAGGATTCGCAGAGCATGTAGAGGTATTTCTTTCTTTTTGTCTTCCAGTAGGTACAGGCGTGCTTTAATTTGATTTTTCATTAAAAATTTTTTACGCGCTTACGCGAGTATTGATGTTGTTATTATTATTATTATTATTGTTTACACTACCTGCCTTTTCATTCCAAAAGGTTTACTTAAAATCCGCACAAGAGAGACGAAAATTTTTACGATCCAGCGCGGAAATATGAAGAAAATCGGCTTTTTCAACTCCTCCGTTTACACATGTATAATACCTATACTTATGTATACAAACAAAAGTTATAGGTACGATGCACACCGTGATGCGGCAAATAAAAAAATTTACGTTCACGTTTAGCTCATATTGCGCGAGCAATGTATACCCTCACTTTTTAAGTATAGTATTGGTTTTCGTAAAAATACTCAACTATTGTCTACAAGATATTATACATACCATTCGTTATTTCATGCAGTTGTACGCGCTCAGAAAAGCGCTTGGTTGATTAATCATTGATTTTTACGGTTGTTCGATTAACCCTGTAACTCGGATCAACTGTGCGGATGTTATTTTACAATTTAGCCTGAAACAATCATCGAGAGGAATAAAGCGCGTATAAGATAACATCTCTCCTCTTCTATCATCGACTGTATGTGTGTACCCTTTGAAAAATTGTAAAACTAGATCAGGGGTAAGCGTAAAGGAGCAATGAAAAAAAAAAAAAAAAAAAAAAGAAGAAGAGACTCTGCCTCCTTCTCTCAACATGTTTATGTATGTATATAAATATATAAAATACACGTCACGTGCGCCTTGAGAGAGGATGAGAGGCAATAAGGAGGCGAGTGGCCAACTGAAATACCGTTACGCGAGCGGCATATATGCATACTTGGGTGTATGTTTGCATCTTGCTACATCTTATATCGTCCTCTCTAATAATTATCACAGCGAGTCGCGAGAGCGTTTCTTTGCTTTTACTGAAACTTTTTTTTTCTTTTTTTTTGTACATATAAAAGATCGGGAGAGCCTTTTTTTCTACATCGTTCGTGCTTCTTGAGAATTCAAATACGATTACACCGTCACGATGCGATTTAATGCACTACAATGTTAGGTTTAAGTGTTTATATGGGTAATAGGCGTGCTGATGATGGTGTAATCGATTGTGTGTCGGGGGGGGGGGGGATACGTACTTGTACAGAATATCTTAATTTCTTTCTCTTCCATATTGGCTTTACTTTACTAGCATAATTTTAAAATGCTAAGTATTATATATATATATATATATATATTTAATTGTTTTGATTGATTTTTACTGAGCATATACAGGCTTGTGATCTATTGTACCAGACAGTAGGTTTGCAAAGTTACGAGGAGAGCTGATCATGGATTTTTTCCTACTTCATACACACACTGTTTGACATTTAACACTTTACTAATCTTGAGAGTATCATTTATGTATTTTAATGTTGAAAAAAAGAAATAACAATAACAAATAAAAGTCTTTCAAACATAACATCTTATTGTTATTTTTTAATTTAACATGAATATTTACAAGCGCTTTGTAGTTTCCACTGTGCAAGTACATACGAANGAGGTGGAGGGTGTCGGAATTATCGCATCCGTCAAATTGTCAAGCCTTGGATGAAACGGAGAGAGAGGCCGAGATGGCGCGTGTTAAGATCCGAGAAAGCGCGCTTGCACCCATAATTTATTACGGATAAGCTTAGGCCTTTGGCGCTGAAATAAATCACGAACCTTAAACTGGCGGCGTTTCATAAACAAAAGGATCGTGTTCGTATATCTTTTATTCTATACCCCTCAAAGTTATACTCTGTCGACATATATACCAATGCCGCCTTTTTTGGTGAAGCCATTAGAAAAATCTCTTGGGCAACAGATTCAATGTTATTGGTAAGGAGAAAATTTCAAGTTCAGTAAAGAGAGTGCCCATTTTTCTCCTTTGGTAATTTTTGATCATGACTTGTCATGTATACTATAGCGCACCAAAGTCATCATTCATCGACGAGACTAGCAACAGCGCATTCGTCATGCGACGTCGACATTTTCGACAGTTCTCTTTCTCAAAAATGTTCAACCCACACCGAATCACCAAACAAAAAAAAAAAAAAAAAAAAAGGCATTGCGAGTATAATACTGAAATGTCCTTTTTGTGTCGCACCGTGATAAGTATACACGTTTGGGAGCATCGCAAACAAGTTAAGGATCTCAAAAAAAAAAAAAAAAAAAAAAATCGGCAACAGCTTTGTCGTAATCGTCGATGAACTCACCTGCACCGGCTACTTTCCGATATATGTGTTTGCGTGTATACAGGTATACTTATTCTGTTATGCTCTCGCGGACGCGGCTACGTTGTGTACACATCAGATGTACAGGTATAATATATGTACAGTTCCACGACTTTCCTCTTGGCCTCCTGAAATAGGCCAAGCCTCGATTTCGATCTTTCACTCGGAGGCTCTCTTAATTCTTTCTTCTTCCCCTTATTTTCTCTCTCTCTCTCTCTTTCTTATAGCGGTATGTTAGTAGGTATATGTACGGGTATTAACAGAGACTCTTCACCAGGGAAAACCGAGGCGAAGGAAAAAAAAAAAAAAAAAAGAAGGCATACGTATTTGAATATATATGTACCAAACCAAAGCTCCGACGATGTGTTTAAGTGTAAATATCGTAGGTGTAAACTGTATTATGCCACTCGCGCACTTTGGCTCTCCTGTATATATATACTTGAACCGCGGACGCGCCGAAAGAAGGGAAAAAATCGGTAAAGTATCGCGAAGTACCGCGACCGCGAGTGCAATACAATGTATAGGTACGCGAAGCGCGTCGCTTCGCTTGAAGGTTCAACCACTCAAAATGTTGGGTTTACTTATAAGTTAAGCATTGGAGTTTCGAGTGCGCGGTTTCTATTCCGCGCCGCGGTGGTAGCACGACTGATGGGCGCTCGGTTGAACCGAGCACCGCGTGTATAGGGGGGCTCTCTCGTCGCTTCGCTTGGCTGAATAAGGCTCCTTTACCGCTGGGCACGGCTCTTTCTTACTTTTTCTTCTTCTTCTTTTGTTTCGCGCGAAACGGGCCCCTCTTCTCTCGCGCGAGCGTACACACACATATATATGTTTTTCCTGCTGAAAAACACAAATCGCTCGGGGAAAACCCGGAGTTATTTTCTAGCGCAAACCGATTGCACTCGACGCTCGAAAGTCAGCATGGACAGTGGCTGTTGATAATTCATTTTTGTTTTCTCGCAATACATCGAGTTTTCGAAGATATGTGTAGCTTATAAATTAAAAATACACGAATTTCGCGCGAGTAAGCAAAAATAAGAAAACCGTACACAAACAAAGAATCGTCGCTATGTATACCTACTCTCTCTCTCTCTCTCTCGCGTCACGCAAATAATATAAAACGCATGTCTGGGTGCGCTTGCCATTGGTGCACCGTGAGTATGTATATAAATCGCAATGACCAAACCGATCGAGCGAATCGTTTATAGTTTGCGTGTGTATCCCGCGCAGCTCTCGTCCATATATACCTACGCATACCGTAGGAAATCGCACACCCACGCAGGACAAGTGTGTAGGATACGCAACGCTCCAACGCGCGTGGGTGCGCATCGAAGGTGCTCGTACAAGCCGGGTGACCTCGCGTTGCATATTACGCTGTGGACGGTAGCATTGGCGCGAGAGAAAGTGAACTATCTGCCGAAAAATCGGCTTTACGTGTCCCCTCCACAGTGGTACCAGTGATCGGCGCCGGCTGGACAATACACACAACGCAGCGAGAAAAAATTTGTTATTGTTGGGCGCGTGTGTATAATATATGCTTTTGCTTTCGAATTTTTTGTATAGCTGCACCAATTGATGAAGAAAAGATCGGTACCGTTTTTGGAGTGATTATTCAATTTATTCTTTTGGAAATATCGAGAAATCACAATAGGTCCCTACGTTGTATCATATAAGAGTCACGGAAATGTTAACCAACCACAGAGTTCGCTGGAGCAAAGCTACGTATAATATACATAGGTACCGATTTTCTCCTTTCTCCACCCAGTGGATATCCTCCTTAAAGCGTTTACTCGGCAAAAATCGGCGAAAACACCATGACGGCATGTCATATCATCGCTTGCGAGCTATATAAAGAAGAGGCGAAAAAAAAAAACAAAGAACGATTTTTGTCGCGCGATAATCAGAGCAACGCGCTTGTTGTTGATGGGCCGATGTATACAATTTATATATACATATTTTCAAGTATACACGGGTGTTAACATCTGCGTCGCGAATTCCGTTGAAAATCCCGGAAGAAAAACTATAAATACACATAATATGTACGTATATTATTATATGGGCACGATTTTGCTCGACCGTGCAGCCTCTGTGCCAAAAGTTTTTGATTCTTATTATTCTTGTCGTGTTATTGTTACAGGTACCAAAGAAAAGGGACGTGCCGATCGGCCGATTGTTTGCTTCGCTCTTGCGACCTTACATTGAATTCTGGATGATTGAATTGCGCGTGTAATTTTCTCAAAAAGTTGCTCAAACGATCGGCGGTGGCGAGATGAAATTTTAACTTTTGCGTGGTGTAACCACGAAAATCGGCAAGTTTAGAGCTTGAGATGTAAATACCACACGCAGAGAGTAAAGGAATCATAATGTTGACTCCACTCTTAATGTCAAGAAACTCGAAAAACTTTTACCCCGATATGGCAATAATTTTAATATTTTTTGACGATCGGTATTCGCTACAAACATATATTGTTGAGCGTTTTGAAATTACAAGCTACACAATTTGACCTTCGCTCTTACGCATCACCTTTTCGAGAGCTCGCCGACGAGTCTTAGTCATGTTGCTTTTGTATACCACCGTCACCGGCTCATTGGATCGGTTCAGATCGGTACGTAAAAACAAAAAAGAACCTCGAGTTTGATCAACACAAGTTCCGCCTACACTGTTTCGGAGTCCTTTTTGGTGCACATTGCACGCGCAGATATAAACGTATTATTATTTATTCGATCGGATTACGCTAGAGGTATACATAGACGGGTTTTCCCGGCATTTAAACCGATGCGACCTGAGACTCGATTCTACCTATACTCCCTCACCTACGAAGCAAAAGAAGCGCGGCGCGTAAAACGAAAGGAGCGTAAGTACACACTATATAATGTAATGTATATATCTGTGTAATGCGCAGCAAAGGAACACACTCTGGAGCACTTCCGCTCGTTAAAATATAGAAAACCCTCGTTCGAAGCGTGAAATTGCACGCAATCGTCTATACCGTAGCTACTAAAAAAAAAAAAAAAAAAAGAAACAATTGAATTTCAAAGAAAAGGAGCAACGATCGAAAGTTCATCTAGATTTACTCGGTTTTCTGGGAGAAAGAAAAAAGAATAACCGTGAGAATTAAAAATCCTTCTCCAAGTTTCACACCAAGTGATTATCGTAAAGTGTACACGAAGCAATTCAATCCTGTTGTATCGAGCAAATCAACGAAAAACGTAGGAAAATATTTTTTTATGGTGCGTGCAACACGTACAGCTTATTCATATTATACAAAGTATACGTTACAAAGTAATGAAATGTTAAAAGATACACATCAGCGCGTTTAAGGAGTACACTTTTAAGTAGTGGATCGAACAGTTATAAATACCTCAACACCGTATTCTTACGTGCACGTGTACATTTGTAATTTGTTACGTAAGGGTGTATAATTAAAAAAGGTTTCACGTGTACGATTGACAATTTGAAAACACATCCGAGCCATTATACCTAATGGTGGGAAAAATCAAAATGTGCTACATAATAAAGTCTTTGAATGACGAATACTCTTACATTATGCATAAAGAAACGTACTTTTGTACAACGAAACTACACGTGCTACATATTTTATACATGTATCAGTATTTACACGATTGTCATATTCATACTCGGTTGCATTGGATAACGAGGATCATTACAGTCACCGTAAGTGTGATTCGATATGTAACAGATGTAAGAATGGCATCCCAAGTCAAAGTTTGGACACATGCCACAACGAGTAGACGATCGCGTAATCATTTACGTTAAATAATGCATTGGTCGATTTGTGTCCGCACGAACGATACGGCATCGTTTTGTAAGTAAGTATATCGCTTGGGCCAATATGTGTTGCGGCAGTAACGGTTTTCCGTACGTTTGACTTGAAATTTTTTTTTTTTCTTTACCATGATTTATAAAATCATAATAATTTTCGAAGTCATCGAGTTATCGATTGCCCATTCGGATAATCACTTCGTCGTGGATTATTTCAAGTACAAAGTAGCTCATCACGTGGCTGGGTTTTCCTGCAACAGCGACGAAGGTGAGCGCAACTGTATATGGTCATTAGTGAAACTCTCGGCTTTTGTGATGTTTGAGACGATCTTTTTCTTTTGTAGATAATAATGATTTAGTGAAAAGTTTTAGCAGCGTCGACATTTTTTCTACGGTGGATAAGTTACGCGAGAATAAAGTGACGTTACACACGTACTTGTCGACGATGCATCGAAAGCTTGGAATATTTTTAGACTCGAGGTGCAATAGCGCCGAGGAAAATGAGAACCTCCTGGCACAGGTGATTTTCAATTACGCCTTTTCTCATGAAAATCTATTTTCGATTTTTTTGTTTCCCTCCCGATTTTAATTACAAATTGGGATTCCCGCAAATTCTTTCCTCGTCACAATTACATTGTGTGTACGAGTATGTGTACCGACAATGTCCTATACGCAATGCTTTGTAATCGCTACAGTAGGAGTGATGATTACTTAACAAGACCTTCGACGGATTCGGAACAAAAGAAAATTTTTATTATTTCCCCCTCATTAAGGTGCAAACAAATTTTTGCGATTCATCGCTACAATTTTTTGCAGCTGATGAGTGCAATACTTTGTATGGATGTTGTCACGTGTGCGTTATGCATTAGACCACAGAAACACCACATAACGTTATTAAAGTTTATCTTAAAGTAATAATAAACAAATATTTAAATGGTTTTTATCAGTGCTTTAATTATTTTTTTTCTTTCACATGTTGCTGCATTGGTTTTGTTGGAAAAAAAAAATTTTTGTTTAGCACTATGTTATAAATGGTAATTTAAATAATTACTTTAGCACAATAATGCATTGCATGGTTTGGCAAAAAATTTTATTGAAAGAGAAAAAACATGATTTCGTGCGTACAACAACATCTGAAATTCTTAGGCATCAGAACTGCTTCTCTACGGCGAGCTGCACAATTGGCTAATTTTAGGAGACGATCTGAACGAAACGATCGAAATGTTGAACGACACCGAATTCAGTCTATCTACCGATCTCGTATTAGCCATTGCTGGTAACGACGGATTCGTCATGTATGACGTTTACAACTTGTGCAAGTATCGCCAGGGAATATTAAACGTCACGTTGTTGGGCCATTGGAACAGCACCAATGGTCTCCACATTGTTTTGACCCAAACCAAACTCTCGAGGAGGTCCAATTATCACGGCATGCTGCTGCGCATGGCTGTTCTGGTACTTGGAAACGATTTTTTTTTTTTTTCTCGTTTGAGCATATTAACTCCATGATAAAAAAATAATGCGCTCAATACTTGTGAGGTGTTTGATAAACCGAACGAGACATCGATGTACGACTACCTGCACGACTACGCCGGAAAACAAAACGATACCATGCCGAAATTCACATTTGCAGTGTGGGAAGCGATTGCCGATTTGTTTAATTTCACGTGAGTATGTGGAATCGGTGCTTGAGCGGTTGAAAAATATGTACGTATACAATATACATTCAATCGATGTACAGAATAGAACTGAAGCCGTTCGAGTCGAAAAAGGTGGCAAACCGCAACGGACCGATCATCAAAATGATGAGCAACAGAGAAGTCGAATTGATCGTCAACACGGCTATTTACACGCCGGAGCGAATAGACGTCGTTTCCGCGAGTCCCGTATGGCCACTCCGGTAAAAAATGTCATAAAATCGTCTTGGTAGTATTTGGGAAAAAAAACATGATTAATTTTCCATTTTAGCACGTGTTTCATGTTCCGCACGACGCCGTCCAAGAAGATCAAAGTCAATCACTTCCTCAGACCCCTGGCCAGCGCGACGTGGTACCTGACACTCGTCTTCACGATCGCGGTGGTGTGTGTCTTCGCCTCCGTGCTGGTCGTCGAGTGCGGCAGCAACGATTTCCAACGATACTCGGACGCTATTTTGTTTGCAATCGGCAGCTTGTGCCAACAAGGTACCTGTATGTAGAAAAAAGTGGTTTCCATGAAAAATGTACGATCGTTTTAACGGTCGCAGGTACCGATCTGCAAGCGACGAAAGCAGCGACTCGCATAGCCCTGCTGCAAACGATGGTGTTCAGCCTGTTGCTGTACAACTACTACTCGGCCAGTGTGGTGTCGGCCCGGCTGAGCGAGCCCCTGGAAAAAATCAACGACTCGCTGAACGAGCTCGCAAAGACCGATTTGAAATTCGGAGCCGAGCCGATACTCTACTTCAATTTTTACATCCAGGTGAGATCGTCTCATATGTATCTTTGTTTGGGCGCTCCCACGCGTAATAATTAAACAAGTTTGGCTCGTTGTTGGTTATACTTTTTGTTTTTTTCAGAGATCGGATTGGGAGGGCCAGCAGTTTTACAATCGGAGGTGGGTCAAGATACCCGACGACGAGAAATTCATGCCGGCCGACGTGGGCGTGAGGCGGATTTTACAGGGTGACTTTGCGTACCACATTGACGTGAACGTGGCGTTCCCGAAAATCGAGAGGCTCTTCGACAACCAGCACGTGTGCCAATTGACGTTTGTTCACCTGGTACCGCCCACCGATACGTGCATATTGTCGGCGAGAAACGGCTCGTTCGTTGAAATGACCAGAGTTGGGTGAGATTTTTGTTCTTTTTTTTTCGTACGTATTTTAAATTTACGCGCATCGGTGCACAAACAATTGGGTATATTTGTTATACTTTCAGCGTTGCCAGGGTAAGAGAGACGGGCCTGCGCTCGAGATTGATCCAGAAATGGGCGGCGAGGACTCCACGATGCCGGACCGACATCGTCGTCATCGCTCCGTTGACCATCTACGAGGTGGCTCCGGCCTTTCTGGTGCTTGCTTTCGGCGCCATGGTGGGCGTTTTTATGTGCGCTCTCGAGAAAACGGTCGCGGAAACGCGCCGTCGTGATCTAGCTTCGTTGACAAGCACTGCGAGAGCGAAAATTCGATTTTTAAAAATTATCCGCAAAAACAATGCTCGCTGATCTTGCGCAAATCTCTACGTTACACGTCGTTACGTCACTATGGGCGCAAAGTACAAATTTGAGCGCCCGAAGGATCCTTTGTGCTTCAGATCATCGATGTGTATAAATAGAACCTCGGTAATAACATGTGGATGAGGGGCCTAAGGTTCGCTTGGATGCAAAGAAAGAAAGTTATAGGGAAAGAAGTTAATTTTCAAATGCTTCGTAGTGAAATAAAACGGCTCTTTTAATGATTTATCTAATTTATCCCAATACTTTGTTATGCATACTCTTTTCCGTTATTTTTAAAATAAAAGCGATTGGTTTAAATTTTCATCCCATGATAAATTTAGCAAATTTTGAACGTCAATTTTTCATTGCATTGAGGTTAAGTCAAACGCCAAGCTAAAATCCATTATCATCAAGAGATGTGTTGTACATTTATAATATAATGTATTTGATTAATCTTATGAAATATGTAACTCTCTGTTTACTTTGTCGATTATTTATCATTATATCATGTTTCGTTAACTTTCTCGTTGTCACCGGTTACTTACCTGCACTATATGTTGTACACGATTGAATGACGCGCTCTGTGCATTGATTGGTCTTTCCGACCGAAATGATTAGCCAATCACAGCGTTGAAACAAGTGATCGAGATATCGAAGAGTCGTCGAGATCTCGATGATCTAAGAAGTTCGATTGATCGAGTGTGCAGTATGCAGGTCCAAACTTGAAAATTGCACACTGTGTATTACACAGTACACACACACATGTGTACCCTAACCCCCTTCCCCACTTAATTATTAATGATTATTTCAACTCGCTCAGTTTGCATTGTGTCTTTATAATTATCGAAAATTATTCTTAAAGGTGAAATGACAGTGGTACGAGAAATAAATTCATGTGCTTAATTGGAACCCACCTAAATTGCGCTAGTACAAATATATTGAAGCCGCAGATATATTTTTACATCCGTGTAATGTATCGCGTATACAAGAATAAAGTGCGTTAAAAAAATGGCGAGACCACGTATCAAGCGGATACAAAAAATCGTGCGAAAAAAAGAGATCGTTAATCAGGATGATAGCTACTTAGTCAGAAAACGTCGGAGTTCCTTGCGAGTGAACCTCAGTTTCGTGTCCAATCTGTCAGACACCGAAAGAACCCACAACAACGATGACTACGACAACGACGCTGCGGTGGATTGGTCTGGTGCGCAAAACGATAAGGTACTGCAGGTGGAAACTCCGAGTAAGATAAGAAAAATTGCCGTGATCCATCAGGTAAGTGAAGACACTGCGACGACGCCTGGGAGCGTTGGAAATGTTACAGTCATCGACGCTGCCAACCGACGTCCGCTATCTAGTAACAAAAACAATGTAAATAAAAAGTCAAAAGAAGCCCGAAGCAATACTCGGATAGTCATAGAGGAAAAGGAGCTGCAGCTCAACAAAAGCTGCATGCAGCTCAAAGATGCCATTATGAGCAAAACTAAAGCTCTCTTTGACGAGGAGAATGAACTTGCCATCAAAACTTCGGAAATTCTGACAGGACACTCGCCTATAATCGCAGAACCAGAGCTGGATGAATTGCGGGATCAAAGAACGCCGAGTGTTAAGGTAAACATTGGTAAAAATCAACAGATAGTCATGTCAGGAGATGGTAAAAACAAACATCCAGTTGAAGTTAATGCTATGAAATGCCAATCTAAAGAGAAAGAAGCTTTGTTGTTGCATAAAAATGATGGCAGTGACAATGATGACTGTTATATGGATTGTAATCAGAGTATAGTAAGCACACCAAAGAAAATAAGGCTTAGTGACAATGGAAGTAAAAATGATAAATCCATTAGCAGAATCAGTGACACTGGAGCTAGAATTCCAGTTGCAAGATTATTTGTTAGTACGACTGATTTCAACAGAACTGTATCAGACTTGCATTTAGTTCAAAGTTTAAGCAGTCAAAAGTTGAATGAGCCAAACGAAGCTGACAAGAGTAGTAGTGAAAAAGCTGAAAAATCTCTTGTATCAAATTTTATTAACCAATCTGGGAGTCCAATTCTAAGTCAAGGTAAGAGATCTAAATTTTCTCTAACTCTTAAAAAGAAACTTACAAGTACTTCATCGGAAGAAAGCTTTCTTAACAAACAACCTTTGATTTCGTCTTCGCTCATTGAAAAAAAAAGTGATTCAGACAAAAGTTGTCCTACAATATATGTAGATAATAGTAAAGATAACAGCAAAACCATTAACATTGATGATTCTACAAGTAAATCATGCATGGAAATTACCACAATTTCATCTCACATGCCAATTGTTCGTAGATCGTTTCAAAATGAGATCCGCAAATCATTAAAACTTAATAGTATCAGTATTTTGCAGAATGATTCGCAATTGAGTACTCAATTGAATAAAAATACAGGCAAAAATAGTAATTTACCTGTAGTTGAGAAAGCTCACAGCAGTAATGATTATCAGGAAGATTGTAGCGTCAATACTATAAGAACATCGCTCAATGTAAATACTTCGCTTGATAGAATTACTTCTGTGGACAGTATTGCACAGAAAGAAAACAAAACACCAAACAACTCGACAAGCACTGAAATAAGCTCTAAAAATCAGGTTGAAGAAAACAATACAACGACGGTTCAACGTCAAAGTACATTTATTATTCCTACTGCAAAGCCTAAAAAATCTTTGTTACTCCCTCGATACTCAACGAAAAACAAGCATCAAATGGAAAAAAGAAGTGATAAAATATCTGGTAGCCCAAGTACAGATTACAATAAACAAAACGGAAACAGTAATGTAGCATGCCAGAAATCAAGTCCTACTAATAATCAAGAAAAAGGAGACAATGATAAAATAATATTATCAAGACAGCCTAGTATTAGCACTGTGAGATCTTCCTTGCAAGTAAATACATCCTTGGATTCAGTCAGAAAGTCACCAGTTGCTCACAATGTTTTGGACTTTAATAAGATGGTGACAATGATAGAAGAAACTACATCTCATAATAATCAAAGCGAAGTAAGTACCTATTCTTCAAACAATCAATCTTGCGATAGTGATGATGATCAAGAAGGTATATCTCTAATGGAGAGATTACGGAATATTTCTAAATCCAAGAAAAATGAGTCCAGGGAACCAAGCCCAAAAAGTAAATCTAAATCTATCAGTGACTCTAAGAGAAAAAAAATTCTCGGTGTGGATGGCACAGATTCCAGTGTAAAAAGACAATCTACCAATATTGAACATGTTCCATTGTATAATACAAGAAAATCTTCTAAATCTAGATACAGTCGCGCAAGTACATCAAGAAAATCCAGAAGATTTGGGAACATGAGCAACGAGGCTAGTATTGTTGAAACAACTCCTTATCCTGCTAGTCGTTCTCTTTTACTGAAAACAATCATCAAAAACAATATTGCAATGAATACCATAGATCCTAAAAAATTCATTGATTTATCAGATAACAATGATTACAATGATGAAGAAGATGATGTTGGTGATGATGGTAGCAATACAAACTTTGACGTGCAAACAGTTCATCACAAGACACAAAAAACATCTTCAAAAAGGTAAATAATTGTAATTTTCCTGAGTTATTCATATCATTTTTTTAGTTTCCTCTTAATAAATACCATCGTTTATTCTAGGAGTAAAAGTATTCGTCCAAGTAAAAAGCCGTCAAGCCCTAGATTGATGGATACAATTCTTGTTTACTCATCTGATGAATCTTCAAATGAATCGGAGCAAGACAAAAAACGAGTGGTTATAGAAGAATCTATAAACGTGACGAAAGTTCTTGATAAATCAAACAAAAATAAGAGTATCAAAGAAAAATCAAATAACAAATACAAATTAAAAAGAAACAACAAACTCGGTAAACAGCGACAAAACGAAAAATCAGCAAACAAGCGTAAATTATATGCGTTACGAGATAACTCGTTAATTTCCTTCTCTCCCTCTGATATACAAGAGATTAGAGAAGACCCAAGACCAAGAACAATAAAACGGAAGACTAAAAAACGCCATGCATCGTTAACGAAAAAACCAGAAATTGTTGATGAAAATAAGTCATTAATTAGTCCGGAACTCTGTTATGAGAATGAACCTGAAGAAATCGATCCACAACAAGTAGTAAAGAAAAAGAAACAAAGGAAAAGGTTAAGGAAAAAAATTGTTGTCAAAAAAATAAATTCAAGGTTATTAGATAATTTGACGCAGGACGAGGATCGACGAATTCAAAGAATGACTCAACGAGATTCTATGAAAGAATTTGACTTGAGAAATATGTTGAGAAAAGATAAAAACCGCCAAAGCCACAGGATTGTTATTGTTGTCACTGGACTGCCACGAGGGTGTGTAAAATTACTTTTATCATAAATAGCAATGAAATCTAACAACAGTTTAAGCATTTTTAGCATAAATGCAATTTTGTTTCTTTATTTCAGAGATAAGGATTTGGTTAAATCTGTGATAAAAGCCTTGGGCTCTGCGGTTCTGGAATTAAACGTAACACCTCGAACAACGCATGTTATTAGCACGGGTGTGCGCACGATAAATTTATTAAAAGGTATTTTGCGAGGCTGCTGGCTTTTAAGCTTAGAATGGGCTCTCAAATCGTTAGAAAGTGGAAAGTGGTTAGATCCAAGTCCGTATGAAATGTCGCATTTTGCGAAAGCGGTGCAGGTAAGATTATTTTAAAAGTTGATAAATTATATTTTATTGAAATGAGAGATGATGTTTATTTATTTTATTTTGTTCTCTTAGGAAAACCGTAAAGATCGGCAATTGTTTGGAAAAGCTTATGTGCCGGAATTATTTGTTACATGTGGCCTAATTTACATCGAAAATGGAACATCACCTCCGGCACCAGTACTAAAAGAATTAGTTAAAATAGCTGGAGGAAGAATCACGGAATATTCCGATCTAGCCGATATTGAAATAGGTCCAAATGGATTAAAAGAAATTTGGATTCTCGATTCAATCACAACGGGTGAAGTACAGTCCTTTGAGCAGTACAAAGAAAATTAATTTAAGAGAAATTACTAATATTTATCAAAAACTTTTTTCTTTCTTTTTTTTGTGCTTTGAAAAGAACTACTAATTCAATAGAAAAAATGTATGACACGATCAATGATCATGTTCTGCAAATGTTAAATATTTATATCTATCGGCAAATTGATAATAATAATAATGTTATTGAAATTTAAATTATGCTCCTCATCTAACATTTGACTCTTGAAGAAGAAAAAATCTTGTACAAAGTATGAAGTACAGTATTTTTTAGTAAATGCAAGGTTCAACACTTGTAGATTTCTTTTTATTTTTAAATGAAAATATCAATAGCTTGAACTACTTTTATTAAAAATGTTTACAAAAAACGCAATGGTGATTTTTAAACATTATCCATTAACTTTGCGTTAAATAGATTTAAAAATTATTTACAGATTTTAAAAAAAGATAAGAAAAAAAAACCATTTTATGTGTAACAAAATCAGATTTTTCAAGTCATGTTGTAATTTTTTTAAATATGCTTATGATCACATGAATTAGATTGTAAAGCATACTGTGGTTTGATTTTATACAATCAAACTATTTTATTTTAATTTTACAAATTTTTTTCGAATCGAAAAAATAGGATCCTTCGACCATGCATGTGTTTGTATTTTTGTTATATACATTACGTTTAGTAAATCTGTTAAAAAAATGTAGAGTTAGAATATTTTAAGGCTGATCTCGTTAATGTTACATAGTCTACGTTTTGTATTTAATAATCTAAAAATACACAAAAATATTTTAATCATAAAAATCAGTCCTAGTGTTATTCAACAAGTTAAAAACTTGATAAAGTCTAATTCTTGTCGCTCTTAAGTAAACATTATAATTAAGTTTATACGTGAAAATATTTATTCTTTTAAAAGATGAACTAATTTAATTATATTCCTTGTATAGTATTTGTGTAAATAAAATATAAAAAATTCCACTTGAACATCAGTGTTATTAAAATTTTTGACCCTTACCTTATCACACAATAAACAAGTTAACCATAACAGTTTCCCGTTTGTTTAATATTAAAAAAAAAATCAAAAAAGTTTAATCAGAGAAACAAAATGTTCTTATGCAAGATCCATTTACACGTTCAACTTGTGAGATGTACATTTCGTCATTGTTATTGTTTTATCTCACAATAACTCAAAAGATACAGGTATTGCGAAAAAATAAGGCTCCTCACATAGGCTTGTAGAAATATCTCTACAATCTCTTCATGTTAAAAAGCAAAACACTCTCTCGCTTGGGAAACAAAAACACCGAATCTTTATTTATTTTTAAAAATAAATAAGAGAGTCAAGCTTATGGCATTTGCGCAATCAGTTGATTTGGGCAAAGAAATTACATGGAAAAATCGCCGACAATTTGGTCCATAGCAACAGTAGGAAGTACCTCAAGTTGGTGAAAAAATGGGGAGTACAAATAAAGAAGCCTTATTTTTTTTTTACAAAGTTGGTGACGAACAATCGCTGATGAGGGATGCTACTTAATACTATCCTTGTAAACTTGATATCAGCGACAAAATCTCTAAAAATGTTAGATTCGTGTTGGTGAGCAGCAGCAGTGAGTAATATTTTTATCAAAACAAATTACAAGTGTTGTCGACTTGACGCTTTGAACTGTGTAAGAGAAGAATCAGCTCTTGGAAAGCTGCATTTAATTAATGAAATAACGGCCCTAAATAGAAGATGCTTTATTTTAATAATATAATGAGTATTCGCAGTACTTTGAATCCGTTTTTCTTCTTTTATTTTATTTTTTTTCATCTAAAAATCGTTTTGAAGTAAAATTATTTCTTGTAAAAAAAAAAATTTTTAAGCTTTTTGTTAAATCAACTATCTTTTACGTCTTGAAGCTACAAAATAACAAAAACGCAACTTATAGTTACGTAATTGATTATTCATCGTCTCTATTATTGTAAATGCGTATATACTTGAATGAAATTACGAAATAGTATTTCACTGTGAATCTATGTGTGATGCGATAAGACAAGATCAACAGCACAAGCCAGTCAGTCGAGTGATTTTTACCAAGAGGCATAACTAAAGGCTTAGATCATTTTCCTAATTATATGTCTGTACATATAATGACTATAGATGCTGGTAAGTTAACATCCACAATGTCTATGTCTATCTCTATGCTAGTAATTGTATTTTTTTCTCTACTCTCTTGAACAAATCAACAGTATAGGAGTCCCAAATTTAAAAAAAGAAAAGAAAATCATGTACGTTTCGAGAATTGTTGTACAAAAAAAAAGACGAAATTTGCGCGTGTGCTTGCATAACAACAAATTTGTAAAAAAAATCCATACGCTGCTTGTTTTCACGATCCTTTCTCTTGGACCATAAAACAAAAGGTGCTCCGGAAGAAATCACGGCAGTTGTATAAAAGCAATAATATCGTAAAATTTCTATCAGGCAAAAATAGAAACGTCGTAAATCCAGGTCAGCGCTATGATGAAAAAAAAAAGGTGGCAATAGACGTCGCGTTACTACTTACTCCTTTTTTTTTTCTCGCGCAACATGATTTCACGTTATCGCAAAATAAATGATAAGGTACAGCTGTGCCGTGTGACTTTGAATTTTTTTTTTTTTTTTTAATTATTTCATACGTCAAACGTATTTATGTACACACGTATGCTCGATTATTTTTATCACCAAATGAGTTGAATTGCAGAACGAACAGCGAACACTTTATACCTATACACATGTACACGCACCCAAAAATTGTTAAAATAAGTTTTTTCGGATGGTAGGTATATAATTTCGTTGTACTTTAAGTGCCTTTGATTTTTTTTCTACTAAGCGTCTATAGGCATATGCGATTCCATACGATAGTTCTCGGAGATAACTTATCGCTGGTGTAAAGTTACGTGGATTCCTTAAACACTCGGCTTAGCTATCACATCATTGGATCATTGGTTGCAAATGTGAGGTACGTAATGTAACTATACGCACCTCTGGATACGTTTATGTGATGCCAGTAAAAAAGAATTTCATCGTCTGTTTTTCTTACCGATGGTCTTTTTTTTATATTATTACTGTTTCTTCCATGTCGGTTCAATATTTCACGACTTGCGTTCAAGGCCGAATAAATACTGGAAAAACTTGTAGACTATGATTTTTCTAAAAAAAACAACAAAAAAAAACTTTTTTTAGACTCCCCGACGAAAATATAATTATCTGCTAAACTGTCACGAGTAACTCTATAAATAGTCGTGTATTTAACTTTTTTCGAGAGTTTATATATTTGAGAAAAAAAAGCTGGTAGACCGATGATTTATTTCGGAGCAGTAAAAGAAAAACCGGTTTTTTTAAAGCCATTTGAAAGGAAGTAAATTTGGGATTTACCCAACAAAAAAAGAGCCTCAATTTCTATTGATCAGAGGCGCGCACATACGAGTTACATATGAGTAATTACACAAAAAAAAACTCCAATCAAAAGTCCTGTGAGAGAAAAAAAATTTTTTAGGCACATCTTTGGGACAAAGATACACGTACCTTGTGTTCACTACGTGAAATAAGTTTTAAAAAATTATTTCTTCCCAGGAATTCGAGATAACTGAAAATGTTTCCTTGAAACAATCTATAATACTTTTAAAAAACTTGTAAAGGGTAAAAAAAGTGTCAATTTTATCTTGTGTGATTTTTCATCGTTCATTCCTCAGCCAGAAAGCGATGAATTCCCAAGCATTAGATAGAAAATTTTTACTTTTGATCGAACGCATGGGGTTGCAAAGAATTTTTTGATTTCAAGTTAAAAAAAAAAGTGTTGACAAAACTTTAGTAGGTAATTATAATATACTACATCTTACATGTTTGGATACATACAAAAAACTTACTGTAAGTATATGAAAATGTCAAAAGGAATTAATATGCATGCAAATTTATACTTAGAAAACGATCCCATCAATAGAAAAAAAAAAAAAAAAAAAAAAAACTCGAGAAAGATATGTTGCAAGTACAGAATGTGTACGTATAAAATATACGTTTAGTAGAAAAGTGTAAAAAATTATGTCGTAATCTTAGGCATGAAACATAGATAACTAGCATATATTATCTTTAGCTATTTTCACTGAATGTAATTGTTAGTTTTAATGAAAAAATATATGTTGTTTTTGATATTATTCGTCAGATAAATTTTTACAACAAATCGAGGGCTCAAAAAAATCCCCGACCCAGACAGACAAGTGGAGAAATAAGTAAGTATGCATGTGCATATTATACGAAAGGGAAGGGGAATTTGACGCCTTTTGACGTGCGCGCAAATTCGTTTCATTTTATTATTTTTTTCTCCGAGCAGTTCAGCAGCGCCACTACAGGGAGTAGTAAACACTCGAGAGATCACTCTATAAGTAGAGAAGAGAGGCGCAAACATGCCAGTGTGAATCTATTGAAATACTTAGCCTAATTTTATAACACACTTATTTTAACATATCAAAAGTGTTCGTCCATTTTGTTCGAATTGAGTGCAGAGTAAAACCTATACAAGCCGGAAAGTGATGTGTACTATATTAATGTACCTGCAGCCCATCATTACCTTACAGGTACTGACAACATAAGGCAGCAGAGCGTTGGGTGTACAACAACATACATACCTATATATACTTACGTGTGTAAAACGATGCGTCAGGACAAGCAGCTACGACAACAGCAGTATTTCAAAGTCGATATTACTACCATCAGCAGTTGTTGCTTTAATACAACTAGCAGCAGTACTCTGTCGACATCGTCGTCGTCGTCGAGAGCAGTAACATCAGCGGCGCTATGTTATTGTGTTATTGCCGACATCGTTTAAAACACAAATTCAACATCAGTTAATAGTTGGTGATACAGTTGTGGCTTTTTATTATTAATTATTGAGAAAAAAGAAAGCTACAAAGTGTTTAGTGGTAGTAGTGGTGATGGTGTTTGTTGTTGTTGTTTTTGTTGTTAAATAATAGTGAGGTGTTGTAGCAAATTATTTTAAAGATCCTCCCAAAGAGGAGAGAAAGGAAGAAAACAACAACAAAGAGAAATAACACACTCCAATTATGGGCGATTTCTACAAGTGAGTATACCTATATGTAATTAATAATTGTTAGAGACTGCTCAATGTCGCGTACGCGAGTTTCTAGCCTCACCGCGAATCTCTCACATGTAGGTATCAAATTGGGAATTCTTCTATTACTCAGTAGGTTTATTATTTAACATTGCTGAGGAGCCATATGACACTTCGCATACGCGACATCGAACGTGTATGCACAAAACTCCAATTGTTATTCATCAGCTTGATTATCTACGAGCTCCAAAGCGTTCAGATAAAGAGAGCCTCCATAGTTAGATGTGCAGGGTGTCTGTTTAATAAATAGTTAACAGCCCCTGTCTTTTTTCATTTTCCTCGCTACACTACTAAGTTGTCGAACGTTATAAATAACTATAACAGAAAAAGAAACGGCATTTACATCGCTCTACAAGACACTTTTTCGGCCTGATGCGCGCGGTCCCTCATGCGGAAATACCAAAGAATTCGTTTAGGAGCAATGCGCGTTTTTCTCCAATGCAAAAATTTACGTTAATGCACTCGTTGAAAATCGAACGTTATATACGGTATTATACATATATTTGCAGATATATATCGCGTAGTCTCAGTTTAATTTATCCCATCGCATTACAGTACACATTATTCGCTTTATCCGAATAGTAGTCATATTATTGTAATTACGATTGTGGGGTATTAAATTATAATTTTGTTTTTTATGAGGATTGGTTGGAAAAAATCGGTAAAAAGTCTTTTCACAAATTTCGTCCCAAAATTCCACAAGCGGGTATATCGAACCCTTATCCTTGGAAGTGTCCGTCAAGTGGAAGATTACAAAATTTTCTCTTCATCATTATTATCTTTCCAACCTATTCCAACCGCCACCCGCAGCAGGCCTCCTTTCGCTTTTCTTCTTTTCTCCCCACCAACTCTTATAATAATAATATTACTTAGCTCTCCTTCCAGTTCTCGACTCGGCGTTGTTCTCTATTCGTCTCACACATCATGATTCATGACACATCACATGCTGTACACTTAGCTGACACTCTTAGTCGTCTAATCGTATGCTTTTTTTTTTCTTTGTAAATACCTACTTGGAAATACAATAACAATATGATTCGATCGATTGCAACCAATACATCATGTTCATGTTAAATGTACAGCAGTAATTAAAAAATAACAGACATTCTGTTCTGTGGCGCCTGCTGTTGTCTCATCGATGCACCTTGCGCCCCTTCGTTTTTGTTTTGCCGATACTTTAAATGTAGTGCATTATATACACCTACTTACGACATTCGATGTAAATTGTTTCCTCTTTCGGTGCACCGCATCAGCTCTTCTGAAATGGAAAGTAAAAATTAAATTAAATTTCGTCACGATTTCCGACACGAATCTTAAGTAATTATGTTGCTGCATTGAAACTGCTGAAGCCAATGTCGAAAAGAAAAATCGAGGTTGAATCGATTTCATGACGTAAACTGCTTGGAATTACTAAAATCCAAAAGTATATTGTATTTTTATTTACTTATTGGGTTTTGACACTTAGTCACCGGTTGCTCCAGTTTCTCACGATCGCTAAACCAACAATGTCACGGATAAGTGTGTTTATACCCCTGCTATACCTGTTCTTTTATTTTTTACTCCCTGCTAAGCCGTGTACTCTCGTTAATGCGATAGAAGAAAAAATAATTTCAATTTAAGCGATCGATTATGTCAATGGCCCTTGTTATCATTCGTAACAATTTATTTTATCTATACCTTTCGAATTTATTATTTGTTTTTATTATTGTAAGCGATAGTACATTGTCGCCACTTGGAAAATAAATAGATTACATCATCATTTTCCCGTGAAATCAACATGGATTCATAAATAATAAACACGTTTGACGTAAATACCTTTTTTTTTATTTTTTATTAATTTACTATTGTGTATTGATGTCATAAATGTATGGTTTTCTTTAAAAGCCCTTTTTTTTAGTAATTAATCGATTTATCTATTGATTTATTTATTTGAATCCAGTAACAGCGAAATCTCGGATCAGCCACAAGAATGTAATATCAACACAACAACCAAAAGAATATGGTTACTCACAGATGTATACAATGGAATACCTGATAATCTTTTGATAAATATATGCATGTTTTTGGTGAGTAACATTACATTTGCTTTGTTTATTATTTTCATAGTTCCTAACACGACATACACTTTTTGTGACAGTGTTAATGGAATTTGGTAACATGTTTTAATTTTCAGCTATTGGTCACGTTATTTGGTTTATTGCGTAAAAAAGCATGGAACTATGGTCGATTGGCCCTTTTACACAAAACAGAAAACAGATGGATGGAATTGTTTTATGGTGATAATGACACCAGAGATGCCGAAGTAGCATGTATAGAGGCATCTGTCAACTCACATCTATCTAATACAGATAGAGGCTTTTTATCATGGATAGTGACGGCTTTCCGATTATCGTTAGTTTCAAGTTAATTTCACTTGTCAGTTTTTCCTACAAAAATTTCGAAATCACAAAGAACCGAATTTTTTTTTTTTTAGAGATGACGAATTGTTAAAAAGAGCGGGTTCAGACGGATTACTCTATGTCTCGTTTCAAAGGCACTTAATTATATTGACTGGGCTAATGACGTTGGTTTCATTGCTGGTCATTTTGCCTATAAATTACAATGGAGATAAATTAATAAAAGATGGTGCCTTTAGTCGCACTACTTTGCCAAACCTCGCTCCAAATTCTGGTTGGCTTTGGGTACATACTTTCATACTCTTGTCTTATCTACCCGTTGGAGCCTATGTTATGAGGAAATTCATCAAAAAAGTAATCACCCTACATTTGTTTTTAATACTTTTATTTATTTGATATTTTATTATCGAATTATCAAACTTAGGTGAGAGATCTGAGACCAGCAGGAGAACTAGCAGCTAGAACTCTTTTGATAACAGAAATCCCAAAACATCAGTGTAACATAGACGGATTAACGGAGTATTTTAAGTGGGTGATAAATTTTTTTATAAATTGCACAGCTGTTACACATGAAACATATAACGATTCATGTAAACGTTTGCAGAGAGGCTTTTCCAACTTTAACAGTTGAAGATGTTACTCTGGCATATGATATCAAAGAACTTACGAAATTGGATGCAGAAAGAGACTGCGCTGAGCAAGCACGACTTTACTGCGAGAATTACAACAGAAGAAAAGCTCCATTAAAAATGTATCCCCACTTCTGTGGACAACTGGTTGGATGTTGTTTCAAACAGGTAACGTAGAACAAATTTTATTATTTACAAGTGTATGCCATAAATGATTCAACTTTTCGGCCTAAATTAATTTTGTATATGTATACTGACTTGAACGTAATTTTTGAATAATTTTAAAACTTATTTAATTTAGAAACAAATAAATGCCCTCGAGTTTTATACGACAGAAGAAGCGCGTTTGACAGCGCTCGTAGAAGAGGAAAGAAAACTTGCCTTGAAGAGGCCGATCGGTGTAGCCTTTGTGACATTAGGTACTTATAATGTATGCCATGAAAATGCTCAATTTGCATGCACACGTGTTGCCTTTATTTATTCATCATCACCTGAATCATGATCAACAACATTAAAGTTTCTGTACCTATTCTCATTGACATGCCTCTATGTTAATACTTTCAATGTTATTTTTTTGAAACGCAGGTACACCAGGTGCCGCGAGGACCATGCGACGTCAGCTGCGCACGTCGCCGTCGATCAAATGGACGGTCGATTATGCACCCGCTCCCGCGGACATTTACTGGGACAATCTATGCATTGCCAAGCCTTACTGGTACCTTACTTGGATTACCGTCAATATTTTATTGGGCATCGTCATGTTTTTTGTGACGACTCCAGCTGTAAGTTTAAAATGATTGTCATGTGTGTATGTTCGCCCAATGTAACGAATCATCAAATTATTTTAGGTCGTTTTGGCAGCGATGAAAGAGTTGCCATTCTTTGGCAACATCCAGAATCTGAATCCGTTCATGTCCACCTTCTTGCCGACGATTATGCTTGTCAGCGTTGCAGCACTCATGCCAGTTTTGGTTGGTCGGAGCGAAGTATTGATCAGACATTGGACGCGAAGTGGTCTGAATCGTGCAATAATGAGAAAGACGCTGCTGCTGTTGTTGCTAATGGTTTTGATTGTGCCGAGTGTAAGTTTGACGAGTTTCAAGGCCTTCTTTGAATGGACCATTAGGGGCGACAACAACAGCACGGCTCGATGGCGATGTGTCTTTTTGCCTGACAAAGTGAGCGTAATTTTTAACATCTCAGTTGAATTTTGCAAAAAAAAAAAAAAACGAAATTTTGTAGTTTCTAATGGTATTTTCAAAAACGTTTTTCAGGGTGCATTTTTCGTAAATTATGTGATAACGGCAGGCTTCATCGGAAGCGGGCTTGAGCTTGTTAGATTTCCCGAGCTGGCGCTTTATACCTACAGGCTTTGTACAGCCAGAAGCCGCGCTGAACGCATTTACGTGAGGAAAGCAGTGCTCTGGGAATTTCCGTTAGGCGCTCACTATGCCTACATGCTGCTGGTCTTTACCACGACCACTATGTACAGTCTAGCGTGCCCGATCATCACTCCCTTTGGACTAATTTATTTTCTAATCAAGCATGTAGTAAGTTCTATTATGATCAATTTCACTGGCTTTTATAGTTAAAAAAAAATGTTTTTATCATGTTTCTTTCAATGTCCACTAGGTCGATAGACACAACTTGTGTTTTGCTTATGGACCGAGCATTGGAGGGGGCCAGTTGTCCGGCACGGCTGTAAAAGCTACAGGAGCCGCGCCTTTAATTGCTCAAGTTGCGTTTCTAGCGTTGAATCTCGTGAGGACAAGTCTATCGCCACTGGCTGCGGTACAGTTAAGCGGCTTTGCCGCTAGTATATTAGGATTTGTTACAGGGCTGACTTTGCCAGCTTCTAAACCTAAGGTAATTTAAAAATACTTAGCACTATGATGCATTTTGGTTACATTTTCAATATTAAAAATTGATAGAAATGAAAATGAACATTTTTTTTACTTAATTTAATTTTATCATTATTTTCAGAGCCAGAATTTCAAAAGAGATTTATCAGCTGGTCAACACTTTGTTGCTCCGGTATTACGTAAAAGGAGGGTTATTGGCTGCCCAGAGGAAACTATTTCAGTTTCTACAACTACGCAGAGCTCACCAAGTACGAAAGTTTATACAACATCCTCTTCCACTCATGGAAGTCCAAAATTATATCAGGATTACGGACAAGAACCGACAAACGTGTGACTTGTTTAGTTAATCAGGCTGTTTTTGTTTCCCCCCTCCCCTTTTTTTTGTTTTAATAGAAAAATAATCGATCGGTTGTATCAATCGGTGTCAGAAAGTATGAAGTGTTTGAATTATAAATATCTAACTTATTTAATCTTAGACATTGCTAAAATTAAATGAATGTTGTGAATAGGAATATTTTTACTCAGTAATAGGTGCAGATGATACAGGTAAGTGACCATGATGCTGGTCATTGATTCGTATCATTTTGATTCGTCAAAAATTTGATGTTTCACCTTGATTGTAGAAATGTAGTTGCAATGGATCGATATTTTACAAAAAAAATTTTTTAACCGTAAAAGATAATAATGAAATCATTAAAAGTACACATTAAATTACTGTACAATACCAGTTTCTATCAATTTTTTAAGCTCGGTTTTAATATTTCATTAATAATATGATTAAAAATTATTTTTACATATTTAATACAATTATAGGCAAAAACCTTTGTATTTATTTTCTTTTAATTATTTTAAATCACTGATTTCAAAGGGGTTGGCTTGTATATTATTAGACATTTGTAAACAGAAGTACCTGTTTAAGTTATTGAGATTAACTCTAGATTTGTCGTTATGTAGGCTCCCTGTTGTCTAGCATAAGCCTCGCGCGGAAAAGCGGCAATAGTTGTATATTCTTGAATGACGAATTGTTGTTCATGCACCCGGGACCTGTGAAAGAAAAGAGAAGAATACCGTGTAACAGAATAATGACGAAACAATAATAATAAAACCAGCAAACCTTATTCTCGTAGTAATACTCCTTCAACCATCTTTGTTGTGCATCAGTAATAAACTGATGAATTATTTGGGAGGGTTTGGAGATGTCGTATAGTGCCTGAGACAAGCTGCAGACCAAGACCGCATTTTAAAGAATGTTCTTGTCATGCTATTTCATCTTGAATCCACAATTCGCACATTGAAAATTTAGGCTTGCCCTTGAAGTTGAATTAGACCGCCCATCGACTATTTCACTCCGTTCCAATATACAACTATTGTAAGCAGATGGCAAATAGTGAGATATCCGTCCTTATGGTAGATCTTAAAAATAGAAAAATTTGTGTTCTTACTAAAAAATTTCATTGCTACGAATATCAAAAATTTATTGATATATTTATCATTAAATTTTCTGAGTGCTGCTTCAATAAATCGATACCCTGCGGTATTTTTGAATTTTTTACCGATTCCTTTCCTTTCGGGTGCAAAAAAGACATTTTTTAGTCTCCACCGACTCATTGGTTAACCAGACGATCAATCAGATCGTGTGCTTTAATTTGTATATCAACTTTGGTGGGACCAAATCTTTCTCCAATAACTGGGGTCCACATGGAAAAAATTCGAAAGCCGATACTTGGCAGTACTGTTGTTTTTGAGTAAGATAATGTTAGGAAACTGTTGCCCCAAAATTTTAGATTAAATTTATTGTCAATTTGATTGCGGGTAATACTTTACTGTTTATTTAATCGTTACTATGCCTCATGCAACTGTCTAATTTCAGTTCCTTAGAGGTCTACACTCGTTAGTAACTTTATGGTTTTTTTTTTTTTTTTTTTTTTTTTTTTTTTTTTTTTTTTTTTTTTTTTTTTTTTT
>NW_019379550.1:575591-593814 GCF_000648655.2 Copidosoma floridanum
ATTGTGTTTAGCAAGCTAATCAACGTCCAACTCGAATTCCGTACTTACTTATGAAACAACAACTTGTGTGATAGTAAAAAAAAAAAAAAAAAAAAATTCTATATACAAGTTTTATAATTAGCAGTATATAAGCCTCTAGTATAAAATGCAAATCACTAAAATGATTTTCCTGCTAAATTAAAAACTATAAATTATACATTTTACCATATTTCATGATTCACAGTAAAGTGTCTAGCTACAAAAATTAAGCATAACATAAGTAAGCACGTAAATCTAACAAAATGACTATTGCGATGATCGGTTTATACTTATTGGTAATAAAAAATCTAATACAATCATATCCATATAGTAGTAAAAGTAGTCTTCACTCTCGACTATGTTCGATTTTTATAAAAATCAATGCAACATCGAGTACAAAGTGCGAATCATATAAGATTTATATCTTCCTTACGTTAAAAAAACTAACAATTATAAAAAAATCAAATCTTTCGTATTAAAAAAAACATCCAATCACTTTTCCAGATAATCACGCAACTGGGAGCGCACACGTGCAGCACATTGCCAGCGAGTGTCGGAAATAGTGAGAGAAAGAGGCCCGTCGTCCAATCGTATATCGTTTAGCGCTATAATACACATGATCGATGAGTTTTAAGAGACGTTCATCGTCTGTAAACTCATTCTCGACTCGCGTGTTTTTCTAGACGTTGTACGGAGAAAAAAAAAAAAGAAAAAAAAAAGGAAAAACCAAGGAGTCGCATCCATCGTCATGTCCATCATTGTGTTATGTCCTGCAACTTTTCATTGCTTTTTGCGCTTGGGGTCGTACGAGGAGAGCAAGGAATCGGTTAATCGCCGGGCTCACTTGATTATACCGATTATCGCAGCTATCTGGTCGACGGTGAAGTTCTCGTCGACTGTTGACTTTTTGCCGCTGCCCGTGACACGTTTCCGGCGCTTCCTGAGTTTGGCGCTCGTGGACGCGTCGACTTTGCCACCGTCATTGGTTGATCCCTCGCTACTGGCCTGCTGCTCATTATCATCGTCTTCGCTGCTTGGTTGGATCTGCCAATAAAAGACGAAGACACTTATAGTCTTCTCCTTTATTTCGTTTTTTTTTTTTCTTTCTTTTATTATTAACTCATTTTGTTTGTTTGTTTGTTTTCTTTTCTATGTAAATATGCTCAGTCTTGTTTGGTTTTTTTATTTTTTTTTATTTGTATTATAGTGGAAAGAAAGTGTTGCGAGCGGTATGCCAAAAAGAGCATATTTCTACAGAATGTCAATGTTTTTTTTTTTTTTTAATTTCACGCAATAGCCGATCCATAAACAAGACTGAATAATTTGAGCTTCTGTGATGTAAGCTAAACCAACAAAGCTGTACTGTGTCCGTCTGAGCATTAAAATTATTTTAATACTATTCTTTGATTCAAGTATATTTTCGCGTGATTACTTTATTTTACCCCCACACCGTGTGTTTCATTTGTGGCGTTATTATTGAAAAACGATCATTGAAATAAATACCAATTACATTTTTTTTTGTTTATTAAGTAATTGATTTATTCATTTGTGAATATAAGATAAAACCATTAAAAATAATGGATGTGAGAATCTCAACATAAATATAATAGTATACTTACACGTTTGTATAAATTAAGAAAGTTTGATGACTTAAATATCTTACGCCATAACATGTTAAAAATAATGTTTCGTTATAAATGTGAGAAAATGACAAAATACATTTGATTTTTTTCAGATTTATCCATAAGACGCACATCGAGAATAGTGAATCGAGAACTGCATGTGTATGAAATAATTGATGCATGATTCGAAAATGGCACAAAATATATTTGGAATATTATTTAATCCGTTTGAAAAATTTAAAGAATTTATCTTATAATAAGACATTTTATACGTATTAATTTAAAGTCAGTATATTGATGGAATTGTTAAAATATGTACATAATGTATTTACATTTACATAACACAAACCAATGTATTTTTATTCTTTTGAAATACAAATGTTTTTAAATATTCTAAATTTTTTTTTTCCCTAATAGTTATAATCGGTCCTTAAACAGCTACTTATGAATAACTTTGTGGCAGTCATAAGTTGCATATGCTATGTAATTGGTAATTTACTGAACTATTTTATGACAACTATTTTTAATGTGAATGATAAAAACGTTATTTTACTGTGTGCTTCTTTAACATTTTAACGTGCATTAACTGTAATGTATGAAAGTGTTGCAAAATGAAAAAGATAGGAGAGATGATTCATTGGAAAAAGAATACCAAAGCTTTCAAATTGTTGTTTAAAGAAACGAAAGTAAAAAAATTTATCAATCTATCCATAATACTGTTTTCCTTACATTGTCCATTAAATAAAATATGAAAAAACGCAAAGTTGCCCTTGTACATATATTTTTTTTCTTGCGCCCTATAATCAGCTATAGATAGTATCGCATTTTTTTTACAGCATTTATTAGAAAATCAAATTTTTGAACTTTTCGCAAGTGTATTTTACAATAATGATCTTTTTTCGAACAGTTAATTTTTTTTTACTCGCTTACTTACACAATACACTACAGTAGTAACAACTCACGCTGTTCATTGTCATTTTATAGACTGACATAAAATATAAGTTTGCAAAAATTTGTCTATGGATTTATTATTCTCCCTAAAATTTATACACTTATATAAATATGTTTATATTTTGAAATTTCAAACAGTGTCACGGAATACGAGTTTGCNATGTATATATATTAGTTATCATAGGCAAATAATTAAACATGTAACAACATGAATAACTACATGACTTGTATATGAACACAGTTTTTTTTTTACAATGTATACAAAAAAGTTAGTAAATACGCGATCTAACTAAAATGACTGATGCTGAATCTGGAAGGAAAAAAATCAAGCTTGATAGAATCTAAAAAATTTACAATGTCTCTGTTGTCAATAACAGAATTAAAAAAGAAAGAGTTGATACATTTACAAAAATCTTAGTTGTTAACTAATACACATAATTGATTATAATAATGACAGTAAAAAAGAATTGGAGATACGCGTGGATCCCTAATTTTAGGTTGCATTAAAACACAGCGATACGCTACTTTATTTATATAAATTTCATTGCACAAATAACGTTTATATTTTGCTATTTCCTACATGGCATAACAGGACTTTTTTTGGGAAAGCAACTTTACAAAAAAAAACCAATACAAAAGAAAATAGTAAAATTAAACTATGATCTTATTTTCACCATCCCTGCGAATGTCTCATGCTTTGCCACCACTGCCAATGATTTTCGATGGCTTTTATTAGGAAAATAGACTGATTTTTTTATACATAAAGTACATTTTTGTCATATCTTTATTACAACTTGTTAAAGTACATTGATGAAATACTCACGCCGACAATGAAAAATATGATTAAATTTAACACGAACTTGACATTTATTTTTCACTTTTTTACATTTGTATTAAATAATACATTTCCTCTGATCTACTTAAATTCATGTACAGTAGTTTATAAATAGTTCTCTTCATAAGCTAAAATTAAAAATTAGCTAGTTATTTACTTGGCAATGATCATAATCATACATTGCATTTTTTTCGGGAAATCAAATAAATTTTAACATATTGTTACAAACCACTATATGTTTAAAGTAAATTCGCTTTAATGCCATTTATCTTTTCTAAAAAAGAAGAAATTCATTTGTACAGTCGATTTTGTACTAAAAGCCATTGAAATATTATACATTATGAAGGGGTTGAAATAACGCATACACCCATTCCGCACTGCTACTTGGATTCGAAACCAAAATCTCGTTTCGATCGTATGGGAGATTAAAATGATTGGGAAATGGTTTACGTTAGCTATAATTTTTCGATGTAAACGTCCGTCATCGATTTAAAGCACGTCATCCGTTGTCTTACCTCGACGATGGCGCCTCTCGGCGATCTCTCGTCGACGGAAACAGGTGTTGTAGCCGTAACTGGAATATCCAGTGCCGGTATTGATAAAGAAGAAACTTTGGATGATGTGCTCAAGAGTTCAGACACCTGGCCACTCTCGAAGCCGCAATTAACCATGTAATTTTCGTACGTAATTACAACGTCATCATCAGTCTCGCCATCGTCGTCCATGAGTGCCTCGCCTACATCCATGTCATAGCATTCCGTTAGTTCAGCTGGATGATTATAGCAGACCAATGTTCCGTTTTCAGGATGCTCTCGTAGATTACCATACGTGTGAGCTGAAAAGTATTGTTTATTAATTTTATGTTCAAAAGATAAACGCGACATGATAATAGCTTACGTTGGCAAAAAGCGTTGCAACAGTAACTGCAGCGTATCGAAGTTCGCTTGTAACATTCTGCACAAAAATGCCATGGACAGTGAAAAGTTTGATCAGGACCATCTTCAATTGCTATGCAATGTGGGTGGTAATATTTTCCGCAAGTTTTCTGATCACATTTAAATGCCTCGTTGGCATTGTCAATTTTTAAATTACAATTCCAACACATCAAGACTCTTTTGTACCTGTAGTTAAAACAACGTGTAAACAAAAAGGCCCTTTTCAATTAACAACTAAATAATTATCAATTCTAAATGTACGTACTTTCTTTGCTTTTTCACTTTTTCAGCCTTCTCAATGTTCTTCTGCTGCGCTATGCTTATCGTTTGCTTAGGAACTTTTAAACCTATGAAGCCACTGCAATTCGGAGCCTTGCAAAGACATGGCTTTTTCGTCTCTCCATCACAGGCTAAGTTATAATTAAACGTTAATTCATCACCGGGCTCTATGTCGCGTAAGGCAAACAATCCAATTCGTGTATCACCATTTACAGTCCATTTTTGAGTCTCACAATTTGGCATACAGGAATGATCTAAAACATTCATCAAACGAATTCAGTTAATTACGTTTTTATTACAAATGTTGATCGTTTTGTGCAAAATACTCACTCATAAATCGACTCAAATTTCCCTTTGGCTCTGCATCAATCATTCTAGAGTTATCGATGGTTAGGAAATAGTAGTTTTCGTTCTTCCGTTCCTTTTTCTGCTCTAATCTTAGCCTATATTCAGCCTCATCGATAACTTCACCCACGTACTCGATCACAAACTGACCTTCCTTAACGGACTCAAGCACTTTTAAACCCCAGCCACGCTCGTCTGTGTGGAATGGTTTCATATTTGGATATTTACGCTGTACAAACATTTGATTTTGACAAGCCGTGCCAGCAGGACAAGCATCTGGACTGCACTCGATCATCAATATTCGATTCAAGCAGTCTGACTCAAGAGAGCATGGATTTGGTTTATTTGGATCGCAGTTACAAGCGACAATACTATCAGGCTGTAGAATTTTTACGTTACCAACTGGCTTGTTCACCTGTTAATGTGTGAGATGGTTGATTAAACGATATTTACCAAGCTAATACATAAACGTTACGTTGTCTATATAGCCAAGTGATCTTACTCGAAGTTTAACGTAATGAGGAGGTTTGAGGTGTCTGTGAGAACCACTATTTCTTTTTTCAGCTGCAGCTTTTGCCATAGCTTTCTCGCACATGAGATACTTATGAAACACTTTGGCTTCTTCCATAGCTCTTCTGTAAGAGTCTTCCACTTTCTTGTTACCTATCACTTTTGCATTTGCATCTCCTTCTTGGAATAAGAAAACTTTTCCTCTATAATAGAAAAAAATGTTAGTAATAACGATGTTGACTATGACTATAAAAAATGACGAAAATTGCAAAATTATTTACCTATGAACCCAATTGTAATCTCTTGTTCCCAAAAACATTACGCAAAATTCACCTGTTTTATGAGATTTTTGAGCAACGATTGGAGGTATTTCTCCGGGATAACATATAATGGATGGCCACCACCTGTAATTGCCATGTTTTACCCATACAACTTCTCCATAGAGTGGTAATCTTCCAGTTTCACAATCTTCGCAAATAAAACCGCCTTCGGGAGTGTCGATACCTAAACAATTGAGATAACAAAGTACGTTATTCACATAAATCTGATAATGAAGGAAATCATACGATCCAAATTATAAAGTTATTAATTGTCTACCTAAGCACTCCACATGAAACGACATAGGACATGTGTCACAGCAGATCAAGCTTCCACCTTTGGTACATAAGAAGCACCAAGTAGCATTGACCGGTGGTTGAGCAGATTCGTAATGTTTTGGACAAATTATTTGACTTCCAGTGAGTATACAGGAACCTGCTGGTAGGCAAGAAATGGAGGCATGATAAGTTGAGGGACACCTGACGCAACGAGCGAATCTTTCGTAGTTGGATCTGGGGTGTCCGTTTTGCGGGTTGTCCGAGATACAAATGTGACACATGTGATACGGACAGGTAAGCCTTCCCCCTTGCCAGTGACTTTGAGGCCAGGCTTTGAGGCATTGCATGTGATAGTGCTTGCCACAAGCGTGTACCGAGCATTTGATGCGCTCACCATCGCGTTCGTGGCAAACGAAGCAGGCCGGGGCTATGGCCGACAGACAATCTATGCACTTAAAATTCTCGTCTTCGGTCTTTTCTCCCTCTTCGGTTTCACGCTGCTGCTGTTTGTTCTCTCGTAATTTCTCTTTGATTTCACGTAAGTCTTCGTTGTAGGCATCGTTGCCACAGATGGCTTTTAAATTTTCAAGGTCACCAGCTTCACTTGGTTCAGGACTCGACTCACCTGGCTTGACGCACGCCGGATGAAAGTATGAAAAGCAGGGTCCACGGCAACGTATAAGTTTTCCCGGCTTTTCACATATTTGACAGACACGCTCGTTTTTAAAGCCCTTGAAGAGTAGCTTGTATGGCCGTACTCGCTTGGCTGCTTCTTGCAACAGAGATGACGAATCTTGATCGTCGTGCTTGTATTTGCGTTTTTTCACTGGCTTTTCTCCCGACTCAACCGAAACTGCATCGTCTCGGTCTGAGGAATTTCGTCGCTTCGGTTTCCGTTTCCGTACCAATTTTTCGAGGCTTTCTGACTCAATTGAGGTGGTTTCTTCAACGTCGTTTTTCGTACGAGACCTGCCAACGGACTTATCAGCCTCAGAATACACCTCGTCATCTTCTTCCTCATCTTCTTCTCTTTCTATTCCATAAAACTTTACTTCCTCATCTTCGAGATAGTCGGCACGGTATTTGTTTCGGTCTTGAAGAGACATGAGATCCCACATTTTTTTCAGATATTCTCTGATGTTATTTTCGTTTGCATTAGGATCAAGCTTTTCTGCACTTTCTCGTTCACGCTCGCAAAATATTTCGAATATTCCCTCGACAGCTAACTGTCGATCTTTGCCTGTTTTAACTGTTGAACCTTCGTCACTCGAGTCTTTGTGACTGGATGGAGGGGTCGGTGGTGTCTCTAAATTTATATTGCCATTCGTTTCTTGAGACTCACCCTAAGAAATAAATATAAAATTTATAAGAACCATAAACTTACAAAATAAATTTTTTTTAATCTTATACACTCAAGTTCTGGTTACTAACATTAGCTTTGAATTTTTTGGGCACGATGTCATTGATCGAAATCTTTCTCTTTTTTTTAACATTATCATCATCAGTGAAACTTCCATTTAGCAAACTTTTTCTTGTCTTATCATCTTCTAATAATAGGCTTAAAGATTTGTTCAAAAGTTTTTTTCTTTTATAATCAGGATGGAAAATCTCGTTTATTTCTTCAACACTTAAGGACTTTAACCTAATAGCTTCATTTACAGCATCATCCCACTGTAATTTTATTGATGGTTTTATAACAAAAGCAGCTGCATACTTAGGTTCTTTTTTCTTTGTTTCCGAAGTTATTTCTTTGCCAATTTTTTCAAACTCGGCGAGTCCCTCAAATGTAATTAAGTTTGCTGAAGATACCCAATTGTGTCGTCCCTTGTCCGCACAAAACCGGACATGTACTTGACAATATTTGTATTTAGATTTACTACCTGGAAAGATGACGTAATCTTTAAATGTAGACTATCAGTGTGAATCTAACAATAATAAAAAATATCACAACGTTTATAATTCAATAAATTTTTTTCTTCACTTATTAAAAAATTAGAATTCACTTAAATATTCGAATAGTAATCATGATAAATATATTTATTAAGAAATCATACATTTAAAGTAATGTTTTATTTAAAATGTATTCAATATTTTCAAGTGTAATTAAAGTGTGAATAAACATAATCAATACAATAAATCTTCTTAACATTATTAGAGAACCACTTATGAAGAGTTCATAAATATTGGAGCACATTTTTCTGACGTTAAAATCGATAGCTGTTACTCAGTAGGTAACATTTATTTTTAAACTCTGTACTCTGTCGTCAACAACTCTAGATGAACTTCTTAGTAGTGATTATTTCTCTTTAAGTATTCAACTTATTTCTTCAAAACCATTAAGAAAAAGTTCTCGTTAAATTTTGAAAGTAAAGACTTGGCTAATTATTGTATGTAATTTTAAAACAACATTTCACTGTTGGGATGCCGAAAGTTTATAGAGATACATACAAATAATTTTAATGTGAAAAATTAATGAATTGATTAAAAATTCAAGAATTACAACAATAATAAAAGAGAAGTGGATTAATATTATTTTTTTCAATTGATTTCCATAAGCAATCATTGTACGTACGAAAATAATTATAAAAAATAACAAGTGCCAGAAATTAATAAAAATTATTTATATTGTTACTAAATAGCAATTAACAAATGTTCATGTCTCAATACTAACCTTTTTGTGCCACATATGTTCTAGTTTCTGGTTCAAGAGTAACGACACTGGGCCAAAATGGATACTGTCCAAATCTAGCCCAGACGATGCTTCCTAAAGACCATGAACACCTTCTTTTGAGTTCTTCATAGTCAAGTATTTCAACTTCGGTTTTGATTGTACTATCAAGACTACAGCTGTCTGTACAGCTTGTATCTTCCATTTTGACGTTCTCTTCTCTGACGACGGCAATTTCTTGCTTCACAACTTCTTGTTTGATCTTTGGCATTTTAATGTTCTGCAAAATTATACACTTTCAAGTTATATAACCTCTAAATGAAAAATTTCAATACAAACGTATAAAAATGAACACTGCAAGATTTTGGAAATGATATATTAATTAGATATAGAAAGCTGAATCAAGATGTACATGAAAGTCTACATATGATAAATAAAAATAAAAAAATCACAATAATAGTCAACGAAATGCATTAATTTATACATGTAAAGGTAATTGCGGCATGAGGCAGCGTTGTAAAATTGCTCTGAGATGTTCACAATAATAATTTTACAACGCTTTCGACCTTTAGAGTGCTTTGCAAGTAATGTCTCTTCTTTAACTCAATAAGGTATTTTACAGAGAACAACACTTAAAACGGGAACAATCAACAGTAGTTTATATAAAGAGCAGAGAAATACGATGCACTGTTCCAAACAAATGGGGAAATTATCACGTGCAATACAACTGTATACTTTTGAGTCTCTTGTTTAATTTAAGAGCTTATAATCAATATACGTGCCTTTGGAGAAGAAGACGAAGAATAAGAACTGGAAGAAGCAGCAGAGTCTTGAAAGTGTGCGAGAGTATTCGGGGATTTAGGCTTGATGGTACGCCCATAGCGACTGATCACACTCGAGATCTGTGGCGAAAGAGCCACTTTGTCCTCAATCTTTGCACTTTTTGACTTAACATTATCTTCGATTGCTGTTGTTGGTGTACCAACTGCTGTGGCGATCTGAAGCGACTCATCATTCTTCGTGACGATGACGGCGTGGGTAGCTGAAGTTGACTCTTCCTCTTCACAAGACTTCATTGTCTGTACCATGATGCTTGGCCAGTGAAATAACAGCAGGTCTGATCATGCCCTCCTAGAGAGCTATTTATGAGTACCTACAGTAAAGGCAGCAGGCAGCACTGCATCAAACACCCAGAAGGCTAGCCTCCTTTTCCTCGTTGATGAGGCAACAAGTCCAAAAAAATTGCACTATTCTACTACACTGACATAAAAATAAAACACTGGTACTGATTGTTTATATTAAATTTGGAATCAACACACACTTTAATACATATAGTATGCAGGTATGTCGAGCTGTATAAGTATAGCATTTGCTATGATGAGAGAGGTAACCTCGACGTTTTTCGATGAGTGACTAGCTTAGTGGCGAGAGAGCGCGCGCTGGTGTCGTGCGGTAATTGTGTCGACGTCCACGTTGTCTATTGGCCATTACGGATACTTGATCATCCTCTAGAATTAACGATGAAAAGGCAAAGACCCTTCTTTTCTCCGTCAACAATTAAGCACATTTCCCGCGGTTTCTTTCTCCTCACCCCCCGCACCACGCACCATATATAGCTATATAATATGTATACAGCTCTGTTCGATCTTCAATTCACCTGTACTTATTCCACACTGTGCTCTCTGCTGTACTCTGCTGCATGCTGCAATCTGCAATGGTGTCTCCGTTGTCGGTGTCGGCTGGTCTGGTCAGTGTTGGCGGCGCTCTCTCTCCACACACATTTATGATGTTTTGTATACACCTAGGCTTTCTGCTTTCTCGTACTGACACCCATGCATGATGATGTCTTTTCTCTTTCTCTCGTGGTCCCCCCGCCGTCAAACATGTTTCCCCCAAAATAAGTAGGAAAAATGGAAAATTTTTTAAAAATTGAACTAAAATCTTCTTGATTTGTCACTCAAAAATGAATACGTAATCACCCTAAACAAATATTATTACATCATTACATCGCATTCTGGTTTTTGAAAGACCAAAGAAATTGTTACTTTAAGTGTTGGTAAATTGTGTATTTTTTTTGGAAAATTTTACATCATTAATAAATCATTTGCTCAAATTTTCATGAAAATTGGCAATCATACTCATGCATTATTATTATTATAGTTNATGCTCATCTCCATTATGACCATTATTCTTATTGCGTTAATTATTATTATTATTATTATTATAAGATTTGTGTGTGTAGGTGTACTTGCATATGAATGACCATAAACTAATGTTTCATTGCGTCATCGAAACCCCCACAACCCCAGTAACGATAGAACAGAAAAAAAATCTTTTATGGAACAAATAATAGAGAAATCTGTTTTAGAAATTAAAGTATCATCAATAAAACATTCGGATGTCAAAAGAGTTTTTTGTGTTAATAAGATTGAATCTCCTTTTTCGTAAAATAGTTTTAAATTTTATTGAATATTTCTTGTGTACTACAAAGAGAACATTGTATGTTAAAAAAAATGAAACAACATTAAATTGTCTATTCCACCCTATTAATACATGCAAAATTCATTCAGAAATATACAAATCTACAGAATTGAAAGAATTTGTAATCCTTTGAATTCTGTAAAATCAATTCATAAAAATTGTCGGTAACTTAGATTTCGTTTTTATTTGATAATGATTAACATTTTGCGGGCAGTGCAAGGCGATAATGGGGGGGGGGAGGGACAAGACTCCGAACTCCGACTGCTCCGATAGTGTAAAAGTACAATGCCCAGTACCTATTTTATTATATTTTGCGTGCAGTGCAATAATATAGGTACAATCACTATTGTGGTTTAAAAAAAAGGAGCGCTAGGCAGCTGAGGCAGCTCTAGGAGTCAGAGGGAGAGCTGTGAAGAAAAGGAATATTATATACATATATAAGTGTAGGATCGAGAGTCGGCATCGCCAAGGTGAGGTTGAAGAGAAAAAAAAGGAGCAGTTGTTGAAGAGCCAACAACAAGGAACGGTCCGCTGCTATAATTTTCTGTCTGCCATATGCACCCGCGTTGGCTGCTGCGGTTGCTGTTGCACCTGCCCGATTATAGAAGATCAAGTGTGTTGTGCCTATAATATGTGGGTGAAGCCAGAGGAGGTTCTCCTGGCCAATGCTCTCTGGTAATTTATCATTTGAAAAAAAGCTCATTACCTCTCTTCCTCGCTCTCTTTTTTCATTTGTGCAGTGCAAAATAAACATGATGTGTCGTTTTTCCGAATGAGTGCAGCAAATGACATGGTAATGTATAAGTGGTTGTTTGTTTACAATGGCTCTTGATGTGTTTTGGAGCACAGCACCGCCAAAAGCTGTATACCCCCCCCCCCTCCTTCTCCCATCAGTCAGCTGTTTTTTTTTGGTATTTAATTTTGTTTATGATTCGTCAGTGCATTCTTTTTTTTTCCTCGGTAAAGTGTATAGGTACATGGATATATATCGCAAGCGAGTTATTGAGAGGCGTTTTAAATCAGGTTTATGTTACGCTTAAGTACTCTTTTTTCTATTTTTTCACCGAGCGGTAAGGCAAAATAATAGAAAAAAAAAGTTCATAAACAAAATAATTAAGTGGCCGGCTAGACAGATCAGTAAATGGTAATTTTTCATCAATGTTGTATAATCGTCCCATGGCAGATTACTTAGCGAGCTGCCTTGAATATTTATATAACAGCCTAGCGTTGCTTACTCTATTATTATTTTTATTAACTTTAATCAAACATCATTTACGAATGCGTTTCACTTTGTTAAGTACTGTTTTTATTTTATTTTACTTTTTTTTTATCAACACTAACATGATAAGTGTTGTACAATGTTACTAAGTGTTTACTATAGTTTTTTTTTGCGATGATAACAAGTAATAACATTGATGATAACATATAAGCAAGAAGGAATTAAACTTCATTGTTTTTGGTCAAACGAGTGGATAATTTTGTTGTTTAGGATAACCGAGGATGCCAGTATTTATTTTGTTAGGCAGCGGAGAAAAGGTCATGGCAAAAGCAAAGGATTCACGTCCATTATTGTTGGGACGTTGGACAGTGTTTTCGACACAAAACCCCCGCCATTTAGAATTTTACATCAAACACCTTCATCCGAAGTTTATTGGGGTAAGTTTTTGGTAGAAACTTGTGGAGGAATTTTTTTTTCTGCAATTATTCATTACCGTGTTTACTTATGGTCAGTCAAATCACAACAGCATGATCATATAGTATAGGTCGTACAGATTGGAAAAAGAATAACTAATGACTATAAGTATAAATTTCTTCTGGAAGCAACGTGTAGAGGCACGGAGTAAACTTTTGATAATGGAGTACAATTATAACTTTTTTGTTTCCCTCCATTTATCGATTATTCATGATTATCGTTTCAGTGAGCAACGTTTTGAATCTATGGTGTTTTGTAGAAAAAAAAAAAAAATTATTTTCAAATTATAGTGGTGGCTTGTTCTTTGACCCATTCGGAAATAGTAAAGGACTGGGAATGGCTGCACACAAATTTAACAAGCACTTTGCAATCCTTTGACACAGAGGATGAAATCACCGATTTCGTGTGTTGCAAAATAAATTCCATTATCGCGAACAGCGCATCAGACTCGTTAGTCGATGGTAATTTATTTTTACTATGCAAGATAAATCACGTTTTGTCGAGACAAAGGAACACGATAACTTTTTTTTTCTTTCTTTCAGATGAAGATTCTCGGTCATTTAAAAGAGTTTCGTTAAAATTTTACCAGCTTTTCAATCTATCCAAGGATGAAAAACTTGTAAATTATTATTCTTGCAGGTATATGATTGATTTTAATTTTATGCGCTATTTTATACATTGCTGATGAATGGATGCATCAATATAGTTTAATTGTTTCGATTGATTTTTGTAGTTATTGGAAATCTAGACTACCTCGGCAAGGGTGGCTGTATTTATCTGTAAATCAGATGTGTTTCTATGCTTACATATTATCGAAAGAAACAAAATTAGCTATAAGGTGGGCAGACATTGTGGAATTGGATAAAACAAATTCCATTTTATTTCCCGACAGTATTCGTATCGTAACGCGCGACGGTAAAGAGGTTCGTAAGCCTTTTAAAATGTTTTTGAATTTCAAGTTGAATATTTAATTGACTTTCAACTTGCAGCATTATTTTTCAATGTTCCTTCACAAATCTGAAACGTACTCACTGATGGAGCAGTTGACAAATCTCGCCATGAAACGGTAAATTTTTAATTTCATCTTTGATTTACGATCCTACGAATTTAAATTGCGTAATTTTAGACTCATTGACGAAAAAAGTGGTTTCAACGAAGATAGAGATCTTTTAAATAAATTAAGGTATAAAATGTTCAAGTACACCCTACATTAGAATTAAAAAATGAAAAATAAGTAAAGATTCCTAATTTCAGCAAAAATGTACCTAAAAAGCCATCGTTTCTAAAAAGAGATCTCGATGCTCGTGCACATTCGGAGGTTTACCGGCTCCAATTCAGGTTGCCGGTAAACGAAAAATTAGACGGTTCTATTGACGCAACTTTGTGGACACCGTACAACAAGAGACAAAACTGGGGAAAAATTTATCTGTCTCAAAATTACATGTGCTTCGAAAGCAGGGTGAGTGTTTCACGGCAATCCAATGAAATCATATTTAGAATAGCAGCTTTACGGAATTTTCAATGTCCACCAGGTAAAAAATTTAGTCAGTCTCGTTATACCGCTACGCGAAGTAAAACTTATCGAACAAGCCGAAAGTAAAGCATCACATACTCTGGACAAGTCGATATTGGTGACAACGGCGCGAGCTACGTTTTTGTTTGCTCAAATACACGACAGACATTTCGTGGTGCAAAAAATATCCGAACTACTATCCAAAACGAGAATCGCTTACGTGTAAGAAATTTTCCATCATTCGACACCTTAAACTATCTTAATTTAATCAAATGAAATTTCAAAGGGCTCCTGTAAACAGCGAAGGAAAGGAAGCTAAAGGATCCGATTCTTGGTCGCCTCAGCCTCCGCTCATGAAATTGTTCAAGGCGCCGCTTAGTTCCGAAGCAGCATTAAAACAAGAAGCAAAAGAAAAACAGTGGGAGCTGCATTTTTCTGAGTACGGTCGAGGAATGACGATATACAGAACCATAGAAACTGCCAAGCTCGTTATTGCCGGCATCCCTCAGTCGCTAAGGGGTGAAGTATGGCTCACATTTTCTGGTAATTATTTAAGAAAAAAAAAAAAACTTTTTATTTCACTGAAAATCAATGGGTTAATCGCGTAAATTGTTACTAGGTGCATATAACGAAATGGCAATGAATCCAGGCTTGTATCAATCTTTGGTCAACCGATCTATTGGAAAGACGTGTCAGGCAAACGAGGAAATCGAACGAGACTTGCACAGATCTTTACCCGAGCATCCGGCGTTTCAGTCTGACACCGGTATAAGCGCTCTAAGACGCGTTCTCTCCGCGTACGCGTACAGAAATCCACAAATCGGTTACTGCCAAGCGATGAACATTGTCGCTTCGGTACTTTTGATCTACTGCTCGGAGGAAGCTGCCTTTTGGCAACTGTGTAACGTTTGTGAATCCCTGCTTCCGGATTATTACGATCGCCGAGTCGTCGGTGCGTTAGTGGACCAAGGGCTTTTAGAAGAACTGGCTGCAGAGCACTTGTCCGCACTGTACACAAGATTGAAGGAGCTCGGTCTCATCAGAGTTATTTCGCTATCGTGGTTCTTGACAATATTCTTGAGCGTCATGCCGACCGGCAGTGCTGTTAATATTATGGATTGCTTCTTCTACGATGGAGCTAAGATTATTTTTCAGGTTGGTGCTCGAACAACGTTAAATTTTTCATACTTGAAAAATCTTTTCAAGTACTACGAAAGACAATACTTTTTCAATTTAAGGTGGCTTTGACTGTGCTAGAAAATAACCAAGATAAACTACTGAAATGCCACGACGACGGTGAAGCTATGCAGCTCTTGACCGATTACTTGGGAGGAGTGTACAACAACGAGGGCCCGGTATTGCCGAGACCTGTTGACAGCGCGCCACCGAGCAAAGTGCGGTTCTCGACAGCTCTAAATAATATTGAATACTTTCATGTTGTTTATTGCTAAAAATGATTTTTTTTTTTTTTACAGAGCATATCCATTCAAGAGCTGATAGATGAATCGTACAGACGATACGGGAATTTGACGACAGGGGGAATCGAACGGTTACGACTGAAACATCGGCTTCGAGTGGTTCAGAGTTTAGAGGAGGGTATCGAGAAAAACGTCATCAGAAGCGTTATCAATGAAAAATTAATGACGGAAAAAGAACTGCAGGAACTGATAAACCTGATTCGAGAAGAATTAATGAGTCAGCGAAAATCTGACTCCGACAGATATGATCCGACCCAGCCTCCTTACGAAGTTTATAAAATAGATTACGATCTCTTTAGGATCTTATTCGGTGGACTGTCGCCGTGGGGCAAGTGCACCCAAGCTGAATCCTTAGCCGCAAGATTGTTCCGACTGATGGATCGAAATCACGACGGTCTTCTGGACTTCAGGGAAGTCGTGCGTGCGATCTCGATGACCGCGACCGTCGATTCGTCCCAAAGGTTGAAACTGCTGTACACCCTTCATCTTCCCCCTCTTTTGGTATCGGCGGATTTTGAGTCTCCCACGCAGTCAGGTAAAAAATTTTTTCCACGAGAAAAGAGTTTTTTTTTTTTGTTATTCTTTAAATTGAAAAAAATACATGTAATATTGTTAGATGGGACTGAGGTTGCAGCAGAGGCGACATACTTTTTTGACAGTATAGAACAGAGCATAGCATCCTTGGAGACGTCGGTTAGCTTTGCGGAAGAGCCTACCTACACATTGTCGCGATCGACGAGTTTGAATAGCCAGCAAGGCGATCAATCTTGGGAGGATCAGAGCATGGGTAGCTTACGATCTATGATAGTGTCTAGAGACAGTCCGTTAGATTTAAAAGTAGTGCCAAAAATGTCTCAGCAACACTTTATAGCTCTGTGGAAGACTCTTTACGACATGTTCCCCGCCCAACCAGAAGATCAAGAAACATATCATTGTATAGCCGAAATAGGTAACATATATGGTTGCCATCTAATTTTATTAAACAAAGATTTAAGCTAGTATAATTTTCAAATTTTTTTTTCTAGGGACCTTGTTACTTCAGCTGGGAGATGTAGGTAAGAAATTTTATGTTGAAAGAGAAGAATTTGAAGACGGCATGTCACCTGAAGTCAAGAAATCTGGACTAAAACAGCACACAGCTGTAACGGTGAGTATTTGATTTATGATTTCACGTAATTTCGAGCATTTAAAAAATTAATCTTGATTTTTTTTTCGTTAGACACCCGATCGCAACGGCAATCCAACAACTCCATCATCGACCGATCCTGAATGGTCCATCACGGTTGAACAATTTCTGGCGTCTGCTTTAAATGGTCAGCCTATCGTAGATTTCTTTAGCAAGAGAGCCGATCTTCTCCAGGCAATTACTTCGCTCAGAAATCGCAGGTTCAATCGCGCACATTCTCTTTCCGATACGCCTGTAATAAACGTGTGATACACAATAATAACATAATCATAATGAAAAGCATTAATTACGTGATGAAATTAATTAAATTTTTTCGTGAAATCCCACGTAAATCGTATGAAAATAGGCAGTCGCAAAATTTGAATTTTTGTTATAGATGTTTTTTTATGAGCGATGTCAATATTGCCAATAAAATCGAATAGAATAAAAAGATTTTGTTAATCCTGTTGAACAGTATACGTTTTTAAATTAAAAAAAAAAAAAAAAAATCCGAATGCATTGTAGAGATTGACCGAATAGTTTTCAATTTCATTGATAGCTTTTGATTAGCACCTACCTTCAGCCAAGAAGAAAGTGAGAAGAGATTGTATTTTTTTATCAATTGTTAGAAAATCTTCCCTTTTATCGTAGTCTAAGGCCTAGACTTTAATTTTGTTGTTAGTTATTTTTGCATTTTTTACATTCTGTGACCTGCTTCACGGAGAAACGTTTTTTCATATCATCGAAAGACCATTGAAACTGCTTCCATTATATAGCTCACTCGTTTAATTATATATAATAGTGATGTATAACGTTAAATAAGAGAAAGATACTAGAAATAAGAATTATAGTATGGACTACAAGCATTTGATGTGCTCTACTGACAGACCGAAAACAAAGTCACGAATATTCCTGTAGCTTTGAGTACTCTGTAAAAAATTAAATCCCTCTATTGTTAAAAGTAATATTTATACAATATTATCATATAAAAGCAAAAAAATCTCTCGAGTAACGATTTTTACCTACCCTTGAATTTCCATTTTTAAATCATTTTATAAAAAATTTATTGAAAAAAAAGACAGGAAAAAAAAAATTTCTCCAACCATTGCTTGTTTTACCTATGATAGTGTCTCT
>NW_019379550.1:594068-621641 GCF_000648655.2 Copidosoma floridanum
AAAGAAAAAAAAAAATAAATTCTCTATAAAAATAAATATTCTTTTCATTTTTTCGACTCATAGCTGAATATTTCATCATATATATGTACTTACATACAAATTTAATTAGATATTTAAAAATGTCTAAATCATCGTGATAAAGCATTTTTTCTCATGAAAAATGTTTTGGTAAATATATACATGAAATGGTAAATTAAAAAAAAAAAGAAAAATTTCAGAATTCCAAACGTAAAAATTTCAACTTTTTATTCAGAATCAGCTTCGAGTGTGGAAAGATAGTCAACTACCCCCCAACGATCAGCTGCTGATTGACGTAATCAAAAGTATATATACATATATATATATATATATCTACTACATGATGCAAACGTTTGTTGGCAACTTTTTTTTTTTTTCTTTTCGTGACGTATTACACTTACCAAAATAAATCACCTTGGCATTAGAAATTGGTGCAAGGTAAACATGCATAGGTATAGAGATAGGGTGAACGGTATCATTGCCTTGATCTGATTTTTTTTTATCTAAAGAGCGATTGCACCTCTTTTCGAACACACGAGTAGTGAACGACATACATTGGATACTTGCATTGCCAAACGTGAGTTGAAATAAATTTAATTTTTGACAGTTTTGCGAAATTTCATCTTCTGATATCATACGTTACTTACACAATCTTATACAGTAAATATTGTATATCTTTTTCTGGATTCTGTTAATATGCATGTGGATACTGTACATAGTGCTTTTGTAAACTGATGTTTTTATCTCAAGGTAGTTTGTTGCATGTACAATCATGTTACGGTCTGATTTTAAATAAAAATATCATTTTCAGGTAAAAACTTTGATTAAAAATGTCGTGTATATTGGTCAAAAAGTCGACTAACATAAATTACATAAGCCTCCTGCTTCAGAGATCGATTTTTGTAATTTTACAAAAGCAGTGCCATAGTTCTGCTGATTCAAGCAGTCCACTGGAAGTTTTGAAGAAAAAAGTTTCCAAGGGAGCATTGTTGCATGATTCCCATCAGTTAAAGATATCGGAAGAGTTGCAAACAGTTTATGAAAGCGTAAAAAACTATGTACCTGAAAAACCAAGTCTATTGTCCAAGTGGATTGGCAAAGGCAAGAAAAAGAAAAAAGCACCAAAGGGACTCTACCTCTATGGAGCAGTAGGTGGAGGTAAAACAATGTTGATGGACCTTTTCTATAATTGTTGTCAGGTATCCTAACTCTGAATCTTGTGTGTATTGCAAGCAGGAAACAGCATCTAGCTGGTAGCCAAATTATTCCTCATGCAATGCATATGTATTTTCCTACTTATGTATGAAATTTGAACATCTTTCTTACACGTTATGTCTTGTTTTTACGAAACAGATGAAAAACAAAAAGAGAGTTCACTTTAATTCTTTCATGCTGGATGTACATAGCAGAATACATGAAGTTAAAAAAGGCGTTGTCCGAGATCATAGTACTACGAAGCTTCAGCCTTTTGATCCAATACCACCTGTGGCGGCTTCCATAACTGAGAACACATGGCTTCTTTGTTTCGATGAGTTTCAAGTGAGTTGATAAATTGTAATGATACCAAGTAAATTGTTACATTTTAGAAAAAAGAGCATTCAAAGTAAAAAGAAAACTATTATTTTTACCTAGGTTACAGATATCGCTGATGCCATGATACTTAAAAGATTGTTTACTGAGCTGTTTGACAATGGAGTTGTAGTTGTTGCAACGAGCAATAGAAAACCAGATGATTTATACAAAAGTGGGTTGCAAAGGGGAAATTTTATACCGTTTATTCAAGTATTGAAAGATCATTGCAATGTGTGCACTCTGGACTCTGGAATAGATTACAGAGCAAAAGCTCTTTCTGGAAATGAAGAGCATTACTTTATGTAAGTTAGACAAAAAAATTGTTTCAATTAAATTTTTCAATGCTTACAGTACAGGTACGAGTTTTCTCTCATTATGTTTCTCGACTTGCAGACAGGGAGAAGAATCTGATAAAAATATTGAGAAAATATTTAAATATTTGTGTTCAATGGAAAACGATGTTGTGAGGTCGAGAATCCTCAGCATCAAAGGAAGAAATGTTACCTTCAGCAAGACTTGTGGTCAAGTTATGGATTCTACTTTTGAAGAATTATGTGATAGACCACTCGGTGCTAGCGATTATATTGAAATATGCCACGCTTTTCATACAGTCATTATCCGTAATGTTCCTTTACTTAATTTAAAACTTAAATCCCAAGCAAGACGATTTATTACTCTCATTGATACCATGTATGATAATAGAGTAAGTGCAATTTATCATTGGTACTGAGTAAATGTATTTACATTCATGTATGTATATTTTTATTTACATTAAAAAATTTCAGGTAAGAGTCGTGGTATCTGCAGCTGCTCCTTATAATAAGTTGTTTGTTCCGGAGGAAGAAGATCAGTATACTGATGAAAAACGAATATTAATGGATGATTTAAAAATATCACACGGAACAGTAAGTTAAATTTAATTTAATGAATCGCATAAGCTCTTTAAAACAATTATTGGGTTTATCTATTGTGTTTGTAGGACGATCATCAATCAAATATATTCACAGGTGAAGAAGAATTATTTGCATTCGACCGTACAGTGTCTAGACTGGCGGAAATGCAAACTAATGCATACTGGAATGAATGGGAGCATCATAGATAACGATGTTACACGCTAGTCATGATTGTTTTTACATATACTTAACGTAGATCGTTAATTAAACGAATCGAGGTACAAATATTTCCAAGGACGAAATATTTTTTTTAGACGTCAACCGTTGTATTACTGTTGTGATACTCATAAAATGCCTGTACTTACACAATTACAAAAAAAAAATAATAATAATTCTGTATGATTGACCATATTGTTGAAAACCTGCCCCTATTTATTTATTTATTTTTATTCCTACTGTAAAACAAGAAACAACGATTTTATGTAAATATGTACATGTCCGTTCAGAAATTCATAAAAAAATAAATTGCTTTGTTTAAAGCAACTCTATTGAAAATTGTCAATTATTATTCTGGAAGTTTATAGCCTTTCGAAATTCCCGCGATTGAATCGTCAACTTCTTCCTCTTTTTTTTTAAAGGCGTGTTTTTTTTTTATGCACGACTTGACATAAGTATGACCATATTGAAGCAGATAAGTCTATGTAGGGGGTGCAATATATCGGTGTGAAAAGTATATACTTAGATCGTAAAAATAATTTTGTACAAAAATGACGGCTGACAAAAATATAATTGCTCAGATAGGTCGACAACTTATTAACGCATTTTGCCCAAGTTTCGATTTGATTTTAATAGATGAAACTCTACTAATGCTTTAAATTAATTTTATAGAAAAAGCAACAAGTGTAGTTATTGATGGTTCCGAAGTTGATACTGAGGTCAAGAAAATAGTTAATGCTGTTCATGCGTTGAGCAATGACGATAAAGTGAAAATATTACTGCAAGCTGTAAATCGTATTGATTTGACAAGTTTGAAGGGAGGCGAAACGTTTGAAGATATCAACAAGTTGTGCCAAGATGTAAGTTTTTAAATGAAATTGTATTTCAAGAAAGCAATTTTAGGGACATTGAATGATAGGTATATATTTTTCACGGATTAGGCTGAGTGCAAGAATTTAAATGATTTTCTCAAACAAGATAAAACAGTTTACACCGCAGCTGTTTGTGTTTATCCTGCCAGTGCACAAGATGCAATTAAATCCTTAAAAGATTTGAACCTCAGAGATAAAGTAGAAGTTGCCAGTGGTTTGTATAATTTCAAGGAGTTACTATTAATTATTTTTCAACACTTCAATATTATCTCTGTACGATTTTTATGCTATTGTTCAAGCAGTAGCTGCAGATTTTCCAGCTGCCAAGCTCCCACTTCAGACTCGCATCGATGAAATCAAACTTGTGGTCGGATATGGAGTGGATGAAGTTGATGTTGTCATTAATAGACAGCTGGCTCTTGAAAACAATTGGCTGGAGCTCTATAACGAACTAAAATCAATGCGCGAAGCTTGTGGTAAGGCAAAGCTGAAGACTATCCTTGCAACTGGAGATTTGCCGGATGTAAAGCACGTTTATGTGGCCTCGATGGTAGCCATGCTAGCTGGTTCTGATTTCATCAAGACATCCACGGGAAAAGAAACTGTGAATGCAACCCTCACAAATGGTGTTGTCATGTGTAAGGCAATAAAAGATTACTATGCCATTAGTGGAAGAAAGGTATTTCATGAAAAATCAAGCTTATTGTTTCGTGGCAGATATGGAAAATAATTAAAACTCGCATGTATTTTATAGATCGGTTTGAAGCCAGCTGGTGGCATTGTAACTGCAGAAGATGCCTTGCAGTGGATGACACTTGTTGACAAACACTTGGGAAAGGAGTGGTGCACAAAAGATCTGTTTCGAATCGGTGCATCTCGTGCTCTTACTAACATTATCACGGAAGTGCAGTCACTTTCAGCTCACTAAAACAACACTAATAACCGAGAGAGGGGCTACAAAAAAAAGTTTAACAAAAAATGTCTTTGTTAAAAGTTTTTCTTACATTGTTGTATTTTTGTACGATAAGCACTTGAAAAACCAATAAACGATTGTTTTTCAATTTTTTCCAAGAAAAAAATATAAGTTTGTTGAAAAATCCCAAGATATTATTAATTCTAAAAATAAAAAAAAATATAAAATTCACTTAACTCACCTTCAGATTTGAATTGTCAGCCATATCTCAAGATTTTGGCGCGTCCCTCTATACTTATCGCTCTATTTTTCAGTTCTCTCTTTCACTGTGGTGCGCGCGTGTCGAAGCCAAAACTCGCAGAAGCCAGCGCACTCCAACAAAAGCGGCTCTTTTGCATTTTGACGAGGCAACATGGTGAGTGCGGCCGAAGTTTTCGTTAAAAAATCCACTCGCATCGATGAATTATTGACAATTAATTGCCCGACCATCGCGAAAATAACAAAGTCAATATCTCGGAGGACGATTTCGCGAGTGTATTTAGTGCCGAGAAAATTTTGATCGACCTAAACAGCCAGCAAGACTTAACCCTTGTCTTAGGTTGAGTTACTCACACATTGGTGTAGGAACGAATGTTGTTTACAAATTTTCTTAACTTCGTAGAATCTTTGGCTCGTTGACGAGCAAAGTTCGCGATTGTTATTTTCGCGCGCGAGTAACAACGAATTTCGAGATGTCTTTTTTATAAACAACGTGGCAACGTAACCTAAAACTCAAGTGTCGGTAGTCAATCTCGTTGCGCGCGGGTGTATCAAATTGTTTAATTCATCGAGTGCATCAGTTGGCTTGACAGTATAGCGATCCAATTGAGTTGTCACGGTAGTGGTGATTTTTTATTTTTTTTTCTCCTCAGGCCCGTGGACCAAAGAAGCACTTGAAACGTCTCAATGCGCCCAAGGCATGGATGTTGGACAAATTGGGTGGCGTTTACGCCCCACGTCCATCCACCGGTCCACACAAACTTAGGGAATCGCTGCCCCTGGTTGTGTTCCTCCGCAACAGGCTAAAGTATGCCTTGAACAATAAAGAAGTGACGAAAATTGTTATGCAGCGACTCATCAAGATTGACGGTAAAGTCAGAACTGATGCCAACTACCCTGCTGGATTTATGGGTATGTAAATAGTACTTGTAATGTTGTTTAATGCTTTCCGTTTGCTTGTTGTTGATACATTATTTTGAATAAGTGGTAGGCCTTTATCGAAGCTGTAACATACTTATCCATGTGTGTTTTAGTCAAAGTATGGCCGAGAGTAAATCCTTTCTTTGGTCACTGATTAAGTTGTTAAATATTTCTTCAGTATTACCCAGACAGGATACAGCTATAAACTTTAAAAACTTTCAAGTGCATCATATAATTGAAGTAGCTGCTAATAGAATAATTTTTATTTCAGATGTTGTTACGATTGAAAAAACAAACGAATTCTTCCGTCTCATCTATGACGTCAAAGGACGTTTTGCTGTTCACCGCATCACACCCATTGAGGCCAAAGTAAGATTAATATCCTTACAATATTTTGATATACTTTTGGACAAATTGTTTATTTTACTCTGACTCTTAGTACAAGCTGTGCAAAATCAGGCGTGTCCAAACTGGGCCCAAGGGAATCCCATTCCTTGTCACACATGATGGTAGAACCATCCGTTATCCCGATCCTTTGATCAAGGTGAACGATACTATTCAGCTTGACCTCGCCACAGGAAAAATCCTCGATTCCATCAAATTCGAAACTGGTATGTATCGATGTTGAGAAACGTTTAATATGCTCTTATTCTAGGAATTTTATGAGTATCTTTTTTTTTTCATCCTAGGTAACTTGTGTATGATCACTGGAGGAAGGAATTTGGGTCGTGTTGGTACTGTCGTTAACCGTGAGCGGCATCAGGGATCCTTCGATATTTGCCACGTTAAGGATGCCAATGGCCACACTTTTGCCACCAGGTAGATTTCTTATCAAAGTAAAATAAAATTTGGCTATAATCGAAGCTGAAATTTTTTTTTTCATTAAACATTTCAGTCAAATGTTAGCCAATATAAAATTGATCCTTCTTTAAGGTCACTGGTTGATTAGTATGTAATCTTGCAGTATTACCCTAGTAGGATACAGTTTCAAAGCAAACAAGTAATCGTTACAATTGTTCAATCACAATCTTTTGATAAAAAAAATTTCAATTTTTCAGATTGCACAACGTATTTATCATTGGCAAGGGCACAAAACCGTACGTCAGTTTGCCGAGAGGCAATGGTGTCAAGCTCTCAATTGCCGAGGAACGTGATAAGAGGTTAGCCGCTAAGGGAGTCGCTTAAGGGAGTTTATGTAAATTTTCAACAAAATTATAATAAACCGAGTTTTTGTCTTGGTAAATAATAAATTATTTCTCTACACCTACTCTACTAGATTATATATATATATTTTTATTATATATATATTATTCGGCGACATCAATCGAATGATTGAAAACACTTTTATTTAAAAACTAAATATGTGCATAATGTTTACATAATTACATTTAACTTTTTAAGCGCTTAACTTTGTAATTCACGTGTTAACGCATCAAAAGACTAGAGTCGAAAGCTTATGATTTTACAAAGTCATAAATTTTAAGGCATCGAAACATACGTACAACAATATCACAATAACGCGCACGCAAAACTCGCACCCACTTACACTTGCTACTTAGACATATTTTAAAATTGAACACATGTAGTGGTCAACAGATGAAGCTACAGTTACTTGTTGGGTAGCCAAATTTCAGTACCAAGGTCCAAAGCGGCTTGCAGCATGTTGTTGCATTTGTCGTCGCCTTGCTTTCCAAATTTACGATGTACATCTTTGGCAGTTTTCAAGAATCTGAAAAATTTGCCCAGCTATTAATTTTCACCAATACATGTCGATGATTGAACCGATGTGGTGGTCATCATTACTTTTGAACACAAAGTACTGTATTTTTTATCTCCTTTTCAACGTCCCTGTGAGCTTCCGAGAACTCGGCGCCAAGCTCGACAGCCTCCGACTTTAGCCGCAGCGGATAGACGCGTATCCAAGCACCCTCCTTTTTACTGGGCTTCCTCCAGTCTCGTCCATTGTCCCAGGCCGAATTTTTCGATTTCTCCCGACCGCCTTGGCCCTTCGGTCCCTTACTTCGAAGATTTTTCTCCGCAAACAACGGATTGTAACGCGACGACTCTGAGCACAAGTCCGACGATCGCTGCTGAAACTTTTTTTGATAAATATACACGCAAAGTTACCGTTAATTGTCTCCCCAAAATTACAAAGCTTCGAGTTACCATGGCCTTGGTGGCACCGGAGTAAAGGTTGACTATCCTAATGGGATCCCGAGTCATATTGCACCTTTTTTTCAAACCCTTGCATTTACTTGTCTCGTCCTCCTCTTCCTCGTCCACGCTTTCGGAAGCCCAAATGGTGAAGAGCGAAAGCCCAGTGTTGCAGACCGGAAGACCCAGCAGGTCGAACAAATCGTGCAACAGGGGCTTCTTAACTTCGGAGTCGACCTCGCAGTCGTTGCTCAGCGCAGGACTGACGTTCACCTTCGATCACGCGACAATGAACAATTCGAATCCAACCGAAGAAGGGAAGAAGAAAAACCATTTGTTTTTTTTTTTTTTTTCACCTCCAACAGCCAGGGTTTGAGATTCGCGTCGATGAGTACGTCGAAGCCAAAGAACTCGAAGCAGTTGGAGGACCTCGGAACGCTCGCCGCTTGGCTGAGGACGGTCAGAGTCACGATGCAGGCTATCCGCTGCCACAGGAGCCAATCCAAGTAGCCGGACTGCTCGAGGTAGCGCCTCAATTGACGGAACGTCCACTTGCACCCTGTGCGACAACACCAGCCGGTTAACGTACGTGACGATGTACCTATTGTATTGTAAAAAAGTTTGACGGAGTGACCAGCGCCAACTCGCTCCTTCTTCTCGTAGTAGCCGGGGCCGAGTTTGTTGAGGGAAAAGTTGGTGAGGTGGCGGAAGGGATCGTCGATGCTGTCGAGAGAAAATTTTTCCGTGGCGAAGCGGACTATGCCGTCCCGGTAGAGGTAAATGGCGAGGGGCCGGTACGAGGGCACGCAGACGTACAGCCTCAGGTCGAACTTGTAGCCGCCTATCAGCAGGGGATTTTCGATGTAACGCTGCACCACCGCCACGCTGTCGTACGTCAGGTCGCTCAGTTTCTACACACCAGGTGAACGCATGATTCAATTATGTCGAGTTTCATTGTCCCTATATATATTTGGGTTTGGTAAAGGTACTTGCGCGAAATAAGAATATTCCCCTTCCCTGGCTCTGACCGACCGGCTTGCAGATCCACACTCGGTCGTCCTTCTCGAGACGACCGTACTCGGCTGCTAGTCTCGTGTACTCCGACGGAAGATTGTACCCTACGGGGCTTTTTCATACATATATTTGGTATTTTTTTTTTTTTTTTTCGTCCATTAGAGCGAAAATATCGAAAAACGATAAATATATACCTGAAATCGTAAATGTTGCCGTAGACCTTCTTCATGCACTTCAAGTGCCTCGCGAGATTGTCTTTCCTGCAGATCGAGTTGCCCTTTGGTATCCGGTTTATAAACTGCAATTTAATTGTTTATTGATTTTTTCAGTTATCATATACGCCAAATCAACCCATTTGTACCTGCCAAGGGAGCAAGGATTTGTAATGGCTTTGTGAAAATCCTCCCGATTTCCACCACAAGTTCCAACGATCCTTGAAAACGTTGCTCTCGCCCGTGTACTCCCGCCAGCCTCTCTCCATGCAAACCTATTGCAAAACCCAGTTACAACAAGTTTCACGATTTACATTCAATTTTTTTTGTTTGAAAAAAAAAAACCAGTGCAATTATCGCTTATTTTCTCTTGGGAAAAAAAAAAGTATCATCCCCGCGTGCGCATAATCCCTCGAGCCTCCTTCCTGCAGTGAACTGATGCTCGTTTTCCTATAAGTATACCATGTATGCACTTATACTCTCTCCAAACGTACGCCTTTGATTTATCGTTGACTCATTCCTCTGCTCCCTTTTATTGCGACTATTATTATTTGCAAAGTATATACCTATACCGCGTACAGCACAGTGGGAGCTTCAATTACAATTAAATCGGGACGGACGCGCGCTTCCGAACATCTGCAGTGTACATTGTACACGGGTAATCGCGTCACGGAATGTTGTACCTATACGTATTTTTTATACCTGTACGGTTTATTAAGCACGAGACTTCCGTTAAGTATGAACTTTAAATGTTTTTAAACAAATAAGCGCAAAAATTTTCTTGATGCGTGACTCAATTTTTTTTTTCTTTCAAATGTACTGCGGAGGGATTTTATCGTCCGAGCGATCGAAAAGAACAAAGTTTGACAAAACCGCAAAGTTATAAATAACTCGATGAATGCGTGCGAGAAGTTTGAAATTACGTTAATTGCGAAACGAGGTGGCTTTTTAACGAGGGTATAAAATTTTTATGCGCTTTGCGGAATTTCAAGAAAAATTTATATCCTCTGAGTGTAAGGTTCCATGCCCAACGAAAATTAGCGTCCTCGAATGCCAAAGACTGGAATTTCAGGCCGAATTCTCTTGGGGTTGATCTTATGAAGATCATGTAATTTTATTATTTCCTTTACTCGAATATATGGCACTTCATGAAACCTCGACAAATCAGGATAAATTATTTTCAACTAGAATTTTTTTAAATAACAATGGTCGTTTTAAGATCTTAAATTGAGAATTTTTTTTTTTTTTTTTTTATAATCTATTAACTTTCCGAGCAGTTGATGGATTTATATTTTATCATTTTAAAAACAAGACTTATTAAAATAAAGAATAGCAATTAACGGATTTCAAAGTGGAAATAAAATTATCTCATACAAACTGTTGATTTTTGTCATCAAGTAAAACAGTTGAAAATATTTTAAAAATACGGTAGACATGCCGCAAAAACTGCTCAGCACATATTATCATAGTGAAGGCACATTGCCGAGTTTTGACCTTATCTTTGGAGCAAATTGGTATTTCGTTATGACACTTCATTGCACGATAGAAAAGAAAGAAAAAGAAATCTGACGCTCAGTAGAATTGTACAAAAACCAAATATCCATAAAATATACGTGTATAGGTATAAAAATCATCACCTGAAGCAGAAGGTGAGGCCCAACACCGTTATCGTTGAGCCGAAAAACAAAGGGCCCATCGATCGTCGTGGTCATAACGCGGTGATCCTCCGATCGGCGCCTCCTTCCCTCGTCGAAGCGGCGATTTTTCTCCTCAACCCGACCAAATCGATGCCTCTGCTCTCCAACTCGTCGAGTGTCACTGTATCGTGGCTCCTCAAAAAAAAAAAAAAAAAAAAAAAAAAAAACTATCCGTCGATCGGATGTTTCGTGCACGCGACTACTCGTCTCATAGGTGTCGCGAATCTATCTTCTCTGCGCCGATGATAGTGTTTTGTACATTCATACGAGTACCTGCAAACAAGCATATACATGTGTATATACGTACGTGGGTGTCATGCGAGACTTTCGTGTGTGTACAGTAACACGGAAATTGTCGCTCTTAATATAGGTTTACCGAAAAAACCGCGCGTTATTTGTTTCGTCATTTATTTGAAGTACATTTTTGGGGACAAAGTGCAAAAATAATCAATCACCGCACGAGCGACGAAGACCCGTAACCGTATGTATATTTTAAACCTCTTAAATTGGATGGATACATTTATATCAATACCCTCGTGCATGTATTATTATTGTAACCTTGACTCCTTTTATCATCCCTCGGTTCGTGCGATCGATTGAAAAAAAAAAAAAAAAAAAAGAAGAAAAGAAAAAAATATCCAGTTGACGATGTCAACTTGAAAATTTATCACGTCAAGTGTTTACTGTTCATCAATGTGATGTCCAAGTCCTCGAGTTTACTTTACTTTTTCGCATGGCATTTGTTGAATCTCGCGACAAGCTCGAAAAAGCACTGCACGCGGTGTTCCTTGAAATTAAAGTACAAAATGTTGTGGGATGTATATTTGGTAACGCGCGGATTTACCGTGCACGGGGGCCATTAATTCGTGCTTTTATCGAAGAGTTGTCAGAAGTTGGGGCGCCGATGATGAATGGCATAAATTTTGTAATTACGAGTTGCGTATTTTCGGAAAAGTTTATGCGGAGATACGAGGTGCGCGGGTAAATTTAAGAAAATTCGGGGGTCAGAGAAAAACAAGTTGTGTGATAACAAAGTGGGTGGATGTGCTCGAGAGAAAAAAAAAAAAAGTACCCACTTGCGTGCTAAGGGCAATAAAGAGTACAAAGAGTTTCTAGATTCTTTTTTTTTTTTTTTTTTGTTAATTAAGTTTATTTATCATTCGAGCCCATGGAGCATCTAAATTTTTAGTTTCAATAAACACGTGGCATTGAAAGTGTCTATTTCGTTGAAACCAAAGCCGATCCAAAGTTGGAGAAAGAAAACAGGGAGTGATATAATTTTGTAGTTGTCTGCAGTCGTGTGTACGTAAACGTATACATCCAACAATCAACTACGCAAGTAAAAGTACCAAAGTAAGTAAGTATTTCGATGTAATCGCTCCCGGCTATACTCTATAGGTTTAGATTAGACTAAACGAGAAAGTACACATGCACACGTACGCAGTGCCTATAAACATTAAAAGCAACGACTTGCGAGAGATTCTCGAGGTTACTCGTCGTATTTGGATCAACAACTTTTAGTTTTTAATGGTAAGCATATGGAGCTTTGCTAACAAACTTTTTCCTCGTCTCCCACTGCACATGAGATTTTTTAACAAATTATTATTATTATTATTTTTTTTCTATTATAATCTTTTTTTAACCACCTTTCCGCGTTGAGGGGGGTTGATCCGAAAAGTAACACCATTCCTCATCCTCCGTCACTCAACTAATTATCCCCTGACAACTAAACCTACCTACCCCTGAGTTGTCCTGTGATGTTTTAGAACAAAAAAAAAAATCTCTCGTTGCCAAGATCTCTCGAACCCTACAAGACACGTACCTTGGTCAGCCGGGTTGCGACTATACATCAATAAAATATAACCACTTGCCAATGATACTTTTTACACATTTTTTTAATTACACGTAAACACATGTAGACGCAACCTGGAAGGAATTAGTTTACATAATATTATGGAGTACCTTCGTATGGTGTACTTGTTCAATGTACAGTAAACAAAAAAAACACTTCACAAGCTTTGTACACTTTGGATACAAACCCGTCGAACAAAAAAAAAGCCAATTATTCATCATCGGCCTCCCTTACCCCCCTACACTCTGTTCTGTAATCATAAGTAGTTTCACAAAAAAAGCTATAGGTATACATGAACAAACACGCGTCCATCCTATCGCATAGCAGCATGCAGTCCTTCCGGTACAAAAGCCCCTCGACGCTCTCCCTTTTCGTCGCCAGTACCGTCTTTTTCCTCCGTCAACCCTTTTTTCTTTTTTTCCTTTTCATCCGGCTTCGAAAAGAAATAAAAAAAAAAAAAAAAAAAAAAAAAAAAAAAAAAAAAAAAAAAAGAAAAGAAAGAAAAACTCGACTCGCAGCAGCGGCACTATGCACGCGACTCGGTATCTCAATACCCACTGGCTGGCCCCGCACGCGATATCACCGCTCTTTTCTCTCCCCCCGAACAACTGCTCCCCTTACTCATATCTATGGGTTGTCATATCTATATACACTTGTACCCTATATATAAACGACCACATATATATTGCACATGTAATACCTACTTGATACGATTCCATATATTTTTATATCTACCTGTTCCTACTTACTTTCATATGCACTTCAACTGACTCGTTCGCGACTCGTCGAGAAGTAGTAGGGTATACATGTACACGTGTATAAATATGTATAACAACATTCGAGTGTACCTACGATGTTTGTTTCCGTGTTTGCAAATCGTCACCGTTCCCTCAATATGGTGCTTGGAAACTCTGACTGCACACGAGGCGCAATTTCATTCGCGGTATTTGGAAAAGTGCAGGCTCAGAACTGAAAATGATCGGTATCGATACAGGTATGATCGTTTCGCGCGTACGCGAGTGATGGATATATACATTGCGTGTGTGCGTGACATGCACGTACTTATGCGGTTCGGATCTAAATGCCCGATCTGCTTACACGGCGTTTACTATTATTATTATATTTTTGCTCGTTAAGGTGTATAGGACGGGGTGGGTGAAATTTTATGAATTCGCACGTGTGCGTACGTACAAAGATCGGTATCGAGATCTACGTGCGATTCGCCGTTGACTATGTAAGGTTCACTCGAAGAATCCGCGCTCGGCTCCAACGGAGGACTGAACGCGTTTTGGAGGCCAAACCAAGCGGCTTTGGAGTCCCGATGGTGCATGCGCCCGTGCGGGTGAATTTTTCAGTGCGAGGGGGACATTTCAACGGGGGTATATGTATACATAACATGTGACATTATTGCAGGGAGCGAAAGAAAAAAGGAAGCAGAAACCGCCTCGTCCCTGAAAACTTTCGACGAGATGGGCGAGTTTTTGAACGGCAAAGGGAAGCGAGACCTCATAAGGTATCGTCCTTTTTCCTTTGGCTACAAGCCTATATAAATATGTACGGGACTCACTTCGCGACTACAGTGACTTTGGCAAATAACCTCGTGCAATTAGCTCGCGTGTATATTATATGCCCTACTTGACGGCATGGCTTAATAAATTGCGTGACTACGTGCTCGAGACCCACGTTTTTGGATGAGCAGAGGGGGAAAAAAAGACGCTGACAATAATGTCACCAAAGTTATTTGGAAAAAAAAAAAGTATTTACTTTCGGCACCCCTTTGGAATTTTTGTACTATTATTAGCTGGACGAATTTGTGTGCCTTACATGTAGGAAAAAAAAAACAAAAAAAAAAAAAAACCCTTTGGCGTGGGGTAACATTCGTACGTACAAATTAATCGAACCCGACTCGTCGTGAAGCAAGCGTGCAAACACCAGTTGTACGTATAACGCGTGCATAGACGTATCACTTCCGATACCCCCTTGAACGCCACTCGAACAAAAGTTGCAAGTGAATCGCGTGAAATCAACCCCCAAGTCAAACCGCACTTGGTAAGCGCTTTTCAAACTTACATCCCTGAATGTATATGTATATACACACCCTAATAGGTACACGTATACAAAAAGCCAAATATATCCGCGAAGTTATTTTTTCTTGCGCGCCTATATGCATACCGTATACGTCACCGAATCCTCATGCGGAAGTCGTTCTTGGATTTTTTTTTTTTTTTTTTTTTTTCATCACACGGCACTAGACGGACAACGAAACTGACAGAACTCTCGCGTGACGGGAGCACACGTGGGGTTGTTTGCTCGACGTGATAATGACAAATCGATTCGATGGTATGTACGATATACTAGCACACATGTATGTGCATATACGTAGGCTTAAAATAATCACATGGCATGTGGGCGATGATGTACACGTTGTATCTGGTATGTTTTCTCCGAGTGATTTGTGCGGTTGGTGCGTGTTTCGATTTTTATGTCTTTATCGTCACGTTTTCGTATTCCGGGGTGGAGTACATCGATCTGGATAATATGTATTGTGTGAAACAGCTATTTTGGACAATTACTCGGGGAGTGGAAAAGGAGTTGACAAACTTTTTGGACGTTTCAAACATTCCAACCGGTTAATATAGGGTTCAGAGGACCAGGAAAATCGGGTAAACAGCGGAAACAAAGGTTTGTTGTAATTAACTTTATTTTAAGCAACACATAACACGGATGCGTACAGGCTTCGTTTCGTTGCCTTACACAGCTATATGATATATGATAAATATATGTATACATGTATAATAAATTTTGTCTCCGAAAAATCGCGATTCTGTTAAAAATTTTTTCACAAACTTGCCAAAAAAATACATCAATTGAGCGACTTGACGATCCGGTGTGATGTCTTTGAAATATTTTTAAAAAACACCACCTTCATCGTTCACTGTTTTCATCGATGTCAATTTTCATTGGTCAATAAAGTAGCTTAAAATCGAAGCATCCATTAATATAATATATGTAATACGTTATAGCAAAAAACCAGTTTTCGCATGAATTTTTAAATTAATATTTCCAGCACAAAGTAGACTTCGTTAAAAATCTCTCATCACGCGCTCACATTCTCACGTCGTAATGAGTTACTGATTACGATGTTCTTGTTTATTTATTTATTTATACATACATAGTTGTTTTTTTTTTCATTTTTATTTTTCATCAAACGCGCGCATTCGTTCATTCAAATATGCATTTACCCAAGCCAATGAGAAAAAAAGAAAAAAAAAAAAAAAAATTAATTTATTTTTCCCCGACACCTCTTTTTAAAGTCGTTCACTATATGTATATGTATAATATGTCAATTGACCTTCGTTTTGTATATTTTATACTGGCAAACAAACAACAGCGCGAGCGAGAGGGAGGGGCCTTTAGAGCTTTTATTTATCCTCGCTCACCCTTGACTCTCGTGCGTCCAATGTATGACCGCGCAAGCTCTCTGGCCCCGATTTTTCGAGCTCGCTAAAAATTATTCGGCGATGGCACGTGTTTCACACACGAGAGGTAATAACAATACACGCGCTCTTTATCAATATTTCGAAGAGAGGGAGAAAAAAAAGTATCCTCACAATTACCGAGTGGTAAAAAAGCTTGGGCTATTGTCTTTTTTAAATTTTCTCTCTTGCTGAGCAAAATTGCTCTTGTTATAACATGTATGGAGTTAAAAATTTAGCTTAAAATTGAGTAATCACTCTCGCGCTTGCGGTTAGTAAAAATTTTCAACTCGACCTCGTCGGACGTTCTCTCTCTCCTTTTTTTTTTTTTTTTTTGTTTTTTTTTTGTTTTTGCAAAACACGCGCTTCTACAAAGGTCAAATTATTAATGAAAAAATTTTTTTCATCGTCAATACAATTTTTAGTTTAAATAAACCCATCCTGACATGTTTCACTTTTTTTCCATCGATCGATCTAAGAGAAAGGGCGAACCAACGTAAGCAAATAGCAAAAAGAAGGGGGGAGGGGGGAAAAGAAGCGCTCGAGAGAACGACGAACGGGTCGAGAATCGAGAAAGTTTTTTAATCGCGTCGGAGGGGTCGTTGTGCACATACACATGCATATATCGACTGATTCGTCGTCATTCGCGAGTTTTACCCAACATTATTTGCCTTTGTCCCTTATCTACAAGTTACAAGTACTTTCAAGCCTTACAGGAATACAAATATATATATGTATGTATATTATGGTTGTTGGATTAAAAACTACGATGCTCTCTTTCCTCCTCGTGCGATCATCGATTCGCACATGTACACTTGCTTCGGATTGTCGGCGTGTCAACTACAATTGTCTAGCGCGCGTGGTTTTTGCAGTACGGACGTCCGCCCTTTGCGTAAAAGCTCTGTCCTTCGAGGTTCTTTTTGCACATCTGTAACAAGGAGCCGCGTCTTTATATGACACAAAAGTGCTCATCGAGCGAGGAAAAAAAAAAAAAAAAAAAAAAGGAAATGGAATAAATAATTACCGTGCAGTTGAAACATTGGCTGTGGTAGTTGTTGTTGAGCGCCTCTACCCAGCGGTCTCCCGCCTCTACTGGGAAGCCGCAGGAGAAGCACTTTGTCGTGAACAGGTCATTCCAGTCTGTGAAAAAAAAAAAAAAAAAAGGAAAATTTTACACCTTTATAATACGTGGTCATTTGAAGATTCATCGACATCATCGCAAGTACGGATAGAGGAAATGGCTGCTCGGTGATGTTTTACATATAGGCGTGGATGGAATGATCGGTATGGGTGATGTTTTGCGAGCGATGTGTATAGCTGAATCGTTAAATCGTATTATCAAGCAAGAAGATAATTTGTGTTTGTAGCATCGTAGGGTAAGCAGAGTGTCGAGTTTAATCGAATTTAATCGAATCAGCTACGTAGTAAAAAATGAAACCTTTTTCGCAATATGGTAGTCCATCTTCGAGGAAGAATGGACTGTTGCCGAAACGCTTGCAGCAGTGAGCGCAGTTGAAACATTCAGGATGAAATTGCTTTCCGATGGCGTTCAGACAATCCTAAAATCACGTCGACATTGTTACAACATCTATTACCTACGTGCTTTATTATTAATCCACATTTCACGTTTAAATGTGCGATCGACACACATACAATGATTAAAATGATCTGCGCATAAGTGGATAAATTAATGAGGTACGCACTCCTTTGATTTTGTTATTGCACTTGTTACACGATGGGGCAATGAATCGTTCGAAACAAAATTCGCAGTACAGCTGTCCCTTTTCCTCGACGAAGCCGATGTCTTGCAGAGTACGCCGGCATTGCATGGACGAGCAGACAAAGTGCTCGGGGCACCAGATCTGACCAAGTGCCGATATGAATGGACCCCTGCTTGCAAACGTTCACGGTATATTACTTTTATACGTATAATAATTAACGATAATGTTGTGCGACGACAACAAAGTTGTTGCCTTATTATAAATGATTAATAAACGTATGGAAAATCAAGACAAACCTCGTGATTTCGACGTTACATTGACAACAAACGGGTTTTAGTGGATCATCCAGCTTGTATTCGTTATTTTCTCCGTTAACTGCGCAAACTAGGCAAACACATGCAACGATTCAACTGTTATTTGCAATCTCCACACACAAAGGCACAAACGTGTAACATCATTACAATTATTATTATTAAAGATACATTGAGCAAATCATGTCCTCGCTGGTAAAGCTGAATAAACAGTGTAAAATCATTATTAGAAAAACACAATTATTATTATTATTATTGGATGACTTCTTGGTGAAGAAGTTTGTTGCCGTGACGGTTGTTCGTCCACCAAAAACAAAAAAAAAAAACAAACAAACAAACTGGTCCAAGCTGAATAAATTAACGGTAAAAGTCGTGCTGCTGAAAAGAAATCGGAATCGCAAAATCTGAAAACAAAAGGGTTTCGAAGCGTGCGGCCATCAACTAATCAACCACAAGAACAGCGCAGCCGAAAGAAAAAAAAAAAAAAAAAAAAAAAAAAGCAGCAGCACACGTGGTAACCAACAAGCTCTCGTTCGCCTTCGCGAGCGTCATCATTGGTAGTACCTGACTTGGGAGTTGCAGGCCGCGCATAGCGGGACGCGCAGTCCGGATCCGGCCTGGTTGAGGATGCCCCTGCCGCGGTTGGGGGCGCTGCTGCCGGCGAAGACGCCTCCACGGCCACCGGTGCCGTTGCCGAAGCCACCTGCACCTAGATCCGGGTGGGATGACAAATTTGGTGGGTCTACTGAACTCTGGGTCTTAGTAGTCAGGCATGAGCGGGTGGTCTGGGATTGACACAAGGTGGAGGAGTTGTTTGCGGTGGTGGTGGTGGTTGTCTCGCGGCGGAATCTGTTTTGGTTGCACTTGAAGTGCGAGTCGGTACGGCAAGGCGGCGGTGGCGGTGGCGGAGTGCTGGCCTGCTGGGGCTTGTAAAGCTGCACGGTGGGTGTGGTCGATTTAGCCGGGACGGGCGACTTGGTGGTCTCGCGCTTGCAAAGCGTAAGCGTGGTTATCTGGTTGCAGAGGTTAGTGCGAGGTTGCTGCTGGGGAGGCTTGTGTATCGGCTGGAAGCCGCAGTCGCGGCCCTGGGAGGTCGAGGTGAACTTGGTGGTGGTGGTGGTGCGCGTCGATTCCTCGGGGGGAGCTAGGGGACAGCCCGAGCAGTCGGGTGTCTCGCAAGGCAGGGGTATCTGGGGGAAGGGCAGCTTGGCCCGAGCCGCGCCCAGGCACTTCTTCTGTATTTTGCACACCGGCTGGGGACACTGGACCGAACGTACCCCGGGGATGGGCGTGCATTTCGTGGTGATGGTCCGCGTGGTCTCGACGTTGCCGAGGCTGGTCGTGCAGCCACCCGAGCTCGAGCCACAGTAGCACGACGGCTTGTCGCAGATGCCACCCGACTGGGCCGGACACGGGGACACGTTGACCCCAGAGCGGTCGGGGGTCGGGGTCACGCAGACCCCGGATGAGCCAATACCGTCGCACGGCACAACGACCACACCGGACTTGCACACGGTGTCGCTGTGGGCTCTCACAGGCAAAACATGAACCCCGGTCATTGGACACGGCTTGGGCTTTGGCGGTGGTACCTCGTGGCAGATCCTACGGACCTCGGGTTTATTGTTGTTCATGGGAGCGAAGACGCGCACCCCGGTCTTTTGGATGCGGTCCATGACGCCGTTCTGCTGTACCGGACAGGGCAGACAGGGTGGACTAGCGCTGTTACGGGAGATGTAGCAGGTCACCTCGACCGACGGTTCCTCCGCCTCGGGAGCGGGTGCTGGTGGCTCGTCGTACTCCTTGAGCCTGTGCTCCATTTTCTTGACGTGGTGGCTGCCGTCGCACTCCTCGGTCACGGCGTCGTCGTGCTCCTGGAAGTGGGCGTGTCTCGAGGCACCCTGTCCCACCCAAGAGACCGTCTTTCTGGTTATGGTGTCCTTGGTCTTGTGTCCCTGCGGAGTGTCCTCCTCGAAATGGTAGCAGTGCGTCTCGGTCTTGTCGTCGCCGTCGTCGTCGTCGTTGTCCTTGATCCTCGGGGCCTGGGCCCGGCAGGTGGGCGTGGGTGATCTGGCAGCCGGGTATTCCTGCGAGCACACCGGGGCTTGCTCCTCGCACACCAGGTACTTCTGGTACGAGGGTATGGCGTCTGGCTTCTTGAGCCCGGAGCAGGCGGAGAGCCTGCCGCTCGTGCCGCAGCTTGGGGTCTGGGATCTGTCGCGACTGGTGGATCGACACGAGGGCGAAACCGATCGGTTGCGGAACTTAAAGTCCGGAGGTGGGGTGGGCAGCGGTCGCGGGCCCTCGGGCCGTTTGGGTGGATCTTTGGGCTTATTGCGGAAGAGGAGCTCGCAGGGTTTGGCGTAGCCCTCGTAGGTGGTCATCATCTCGGGTGTCTGCGAGCGACACTTGCAGTAGGGCGGCACGGGCTTGACTTCGCGGCCCAGAGGGGAGTAGGGTCGGTCCGAGGCGACGGTAAGGGCCTCCACGAACGGGGATACCGCGCGCTCAGGCACCTTAGGTTGGCAGCACTTTGAACAAATGGTGGTCTTCTCGTAGGTGACTTCACGGTGGAAGACCTCTCTGGCGGGCTCCTTGCTGAGCGCGAGGGGCTCGTAGCGCCGATCCGGGGCTGTCGTCAGAGCCTTGCACATCTCGGACCTGTACTCCTTCGGAGACGAGTTCTCCAATGGCGTGAGTGGACAGACTTCACCGCTCTCCATCTGCTTGACGAACTGCACGTGCTTTTTGGTGGTGCAAGTTTGCTGTTGGCTCTGTTGCTGCTGCTGGTGCTGAGCGAATCTTGAGCAGAGACGGCGCTCCTGGAGACTCGGCTGGCGCTTCATCGGGGCTTGCTGCTCGCGCAAGCTCTTGTGAACTTCGACCTGTTCGCGCAAGCTTCTGCGGCGCTGTTCCTCGTAGTTGTCCCGCTTGACGCAGGTCTCCTCGCGGATCTCTCGCGTCTGGCTCCTGCAAGCCGGCGGTGCCGCGGGCTTGTCGGCCTCGACCTCGACCTTGATGATTCTCTCGCGAGACGGTGGACGCGGCAGGGTCACGCTCGTCTCGTACTGGGTGTCGCAGCTCGTGTTGCTGCTGCTGCTACTGCTGCTGGTGGTGGCGCACGCGCAAGAGGCCCCCTCGAGCTTCACGTCGATTACGCGCTCGCGAGGGGATCGGTACTCCTCCTTGATGGTTTCCCTAGTCTCCTTGGTGTAGCAGACCTTCTGCTCCTCCTGCTGCTGCTGTTTCTGCCTCCTCTCCTCTTCCTCCCGGCGTTTTTTCTCCTCCTCCTCCTCCTCTTCCTCCTGTTGCTGCTGCCTGCGTCGCCTCTCTTCTTCCTCTTCCCGGCGCTTCCTCTCCTCCTGCTCGCGAGCCCGCCTATTCTCTTCCTCCTCGCGCCTGCGATCTTCTTCCTCCTGTTTGCGCGCCTCTTCGAGCATCTTTTGGGTCTCCAACGCCTTTGTCAGCGACTCGGAGCTTTCGGTGTACTGCTGTCTCTCCGAGAAGCCTTCCACCTCCCTGTCCACGGTCGACGATCTCTGCGTGTATTCGATCTGCTCCTGGCCCTGATCCCCAAAGGGTGGGCCCATCTCTCGGTCCGGCGACACGAGCTCCATCGTCTTTTCGTAGGTCGTTGTCTTCTTGATGTGCAGATTGCCCTTGTCCTCCTCCTCGGTTTCCGTGTAATAGTCGTGCTCGGCGTCCACCCCCTTGGGACACACAGCGACGTCCGGCGGTACTAGTTTCGACAGGTCGACCCGCTCCTCTTGGACAGGCTGGGGCTCCGGCTCCGACTCGGACTCGCACACGAATTTGCACTTCTGGGAGCTCGTGCGCTGGTGCCGGTGCACACTGCCCTCGGTCTTGCAGACGTCCTCCTCCCGGTGCTCGTGCTCCTCGTGGTGGCGATGCCCGGCAGGTGGCGCCCGCTGGCAAACCCGCTCGCGCTGGCAGACCTCCTTCTGGCAGAACTTGCGACAGACGTTCTCGGGCTCGGGCTGGTACGAGGACTCGAAGAGGTTTGTACCGGAGGTTACGGTCGCGGTCCACGGCTGGGGACACGGCTGGCTAATCCTCGTCGGGGTCAGGGATCTTCGGACGGTGTCGACGGAACTAGCGCGCGAGGAGGAGGACCGTTCGCAACGCGTCTGGTTCACTATCTCGAGGCACTTGTACGCCGGGCCCAGGCAGCTGTACTGATCGGACATGTTGCTGCTGTCCTGCTGGAGTTGTATGAACTGGTTCGACGACTTGACCGCTTGGGAGTTGTGGCGACGCCTGATGACCGACTCGACGGTGGCCCGGCGCTCGCGACTGACGCGGCACGCGCGCTTGTCCTGTTGGATCGTGGGGTTGGGATCTATGTAGATGGGACTGGCGGTCGGATAGGTTATGTCCTCGATGCGCCTGACGGGGGGCCACTGGGGCTTAGCGCGCGGCGTCGGCGGCTTTTCGCCGGCTCGGACCGGCCGGCAGACCTCTTGCACGAACTCGTACGTGCAGCACTCCTGTTGCTGCTGGTACGAGCACGCGCTCGGCTCGCGACGCTGTTGTCTTTGCTCGCAGCTCTCTTCCCGGTATAACGTGGAGCTTTCTGTCTTGGCGCGACCCACCGGTGGTGGAGTTTTCGGGTAAGGACAGACATTTGTAAGGAGTGCATGGTCGTAGGCAGTGGTTGGCACAGGTGGTTTTTTTTTTTTTTTTTTTGTTAGAGGGTGGGGTGTGGGTTGTAGGCGCACAGTTCGAGATGAGGTGAGTGTCGAGTTAATTTTTGTATGAGTCACACGCAGTTTTTTTTGTTTTTTTCGACACACATGGAGACAAAGCGGTTAGGGGGAGCAGTGGGCGGTTAGATCGAGTTAGAAAGAAAGAAAAAAGAAAATTCAGGTGAGTAGAAGCGCGTTAAAGGTTTCGTTGCTAATAGTCGCTCGATCTTTCGATCCTGGATGTAAGCAAATTAGTGCAAAAGCGCTTATATAGGTGCATTACAATGGCTCGTGACAAAGCAAATATAAAAGCGACATCGATCGAGCGACTGCAAGCAAGGTTTTAGGATTTGCTAGCTCAAGAGATAACGCATTAACACATTTTACTTTTTTAATCAACGGGTTTAATGGCGCTATCAGTATCATTATTAATATATATTATTATTATTATTATTATTAATATTAAATATAATTTTGAATAATATTATCATCATCTCTATCATTTATATTTTATACAGGTAACAGAACATTTTCATCAAATTTTCGATTTGTTAATAACAAAAAAAATAAGTATTCAGATAAAAGTGCTCTGTTTTTAGTTGTAAAGATTAAATTAAAAAGTATATGTAAAATAATGTAGTATAGCAGTTTTCTTGGATCATCAAAAACACTCGCATCAATCACACTAGAAAGAATTATATTATATGCAACCTCTGTGGTATAATCAGTTTGATCAGTCGTGTTTGTCTGATTATTATTATTATTATTATTATTATTATTGCTATGATTATTGATATTAAAAAATAATCGAAAACAGTGTTGTGAGAGAAAAAACTCTGATGGCAAAAGTAAGAAATAATAAAGAAATAAAAAAGCAACTACAAAAACCACTCGTCAGGAATTACTTATAATAAGAGCTACGAGAAGCGAAGAAGCATTAAGTGTAATGTACAAGTACCGTGGATGCGTGAAGAAACTAAAACAACAACCAAAATTCGCACGATTTTACGTTTTTATTGTAGGTACACCTGTGAGAGAGAATATATACATGTGTATATACATACATCACATCTTAAACCGACCACAAAAAAAAAAAAGATAAAATAATCACAAGTGTAAATTATGAGTATTGTTAAAAACAGATTAAAAATAAGTTAATGTTATTTGTTGAACAACTTTCTCGTACTCCGATGTTTTTGCGAAACACTGATTAGACAAATCGTAAATCAGGCGAGAGTCCAAAATCAACAAGTATGAATATTAATCAATATTATTATTATCATTTTCATCATCATATTCATTATCATTGTTTTTATCATTATTATTGTCATTATTACTATCATCATCATCATCTACATCAACATCCTCATCCTCATTATTAATATCATCATAATAATTATCGTCATTGCCATCACTACAATCATTATAAGAATCGTCACTAATATCATCATCATTGTTATGAATGTTATGATTATTATTATTATCAATATTACTATTATTATCATAATCTTTACCATTATTCTTATCAGTACCATTATCATTATGTTCATCATTAATAATATCATCATCATCATTATGATTATTATACTTATTTTTATTACTAGTATTATCAACGTCATTACCATTATCATTATCAGCATCATTATTATCATCATTATGACTATTATTACTATCATCATTATTATTATCATCATTAACAATATCACCATTATTATTCCTATTATTATAATACTTCGATAATTATTAATANTTGCTTCTTTTTTTTTTCTTTTTTTTTCTTTTTTTTTTTAATTTTCAATCAAAAGTGAAGTGCGTTAATTGTACATGTTGAGAGCTGCCACGTTCACGCGATGAGGGAAAAAGGTCGGGGTTTTGTGTTGAATGATGTGGCTGCTGAAAAGAGAAAGAACAACAATCATGACAATCGGCAATAATCTCAACAACATGGATTTGATTGTAATAATAATCGGCATCGTTGGCCAAGCTTTTTCAAACAGAAACATACACACAGATATACGTGATGTAGATAGAGAGAAAAAAAACATTCACGATCGACCCACCGGATGAGAAATATGCATTATACAGTTGTTATTTCAGAGCTTAGTGGCTTGGCGAAAAGTGGTTGCATCAATAACAAAAGGCATACAGAAGAAATCGGCAAACCGAGAGAGCTACGTGTAGCGAAATTGCAAGAGTCGAGAGAAATTATTTAATCGGGAGCTAAAGAAAAGAATATCATAATATAGCTGTGCACTCTGTGTATATATACTGTACCTCGAGTGGGAGTCGAGACAATCGTGGTTGGCAGCTCTCAAAACGACAGCGCGACGCGTCAACCACTACTTTTCGATGAGCCGATTTTATTCGACGACGACGCGGTTGTATCGTTTTCTCGGAAAGACATGTAGGACGGACACGATTGGAATTCTTACGCGGAAATCGTTTTTCCAACGGTAGGTAGCGTGTATTATATTGCGCATGGTCATTAGAGATAAACGTGCGATTCGCAGGGAAATCGATTGATCGCTAACCATACAAAGCCAAAATTGTGCGATTTGAAAAAAAAAAAAATCGTTAAACTTTTACACAGATACGCGTCATCGATTAAAATCCCTGCATGAAGTATTCAGCTGCGGTCAAGGTCAGTGGGCGGTTAAAGAAAAAATTACCAAGAGAGGAAAAAGTTAAATAAGAATCGGTCGGTATATCTCGACGTTTTGTTGGCGGTAGAGAAACAGAGTGTGCAAGTATAGGGGAAAAAAAGCTCACGGGGGAGGGTATAGCCAAGTGTATTTTAATGAGAACTGAGGGGAGAAAAAACAGTGTATAGAATAGAGCGATGATGAGTATTTGTGTTACGTGATTATTGTATTAAATGCGCGCGAGCCGCGATGTATTATATGTATATGGTAGATAAAAATCGTCATCTGCTTCATGAAAATAACATGTCGAGCGTACCTTTGAAGGGAGAACTTTTCGGCTTTGGCAGAGTTGAGAAACGACCTATATTTGTGCAAGAATCGAATTCAAGGTTAGATTCAGCACTGCGGGCGAAGGCAAATCGTTATCGAGTTTGCCGACCTCGATCGTTTCGAGAATGATTGGACTGTCTTATATTTTTGCAAATCTTTCTCACTCAAAATACGCAGTCCTCATCAGAGTATTGTGTTTTTTTTTATTTTTTTTATTTTTTATTCCATACCGATCTATTTACACTGCGTATAATTACGAATAGTTGCGTTTCGTACATAAAATCGTCAATCATATACTTGTAATCACCTGTAGGTGACCGTGGGAATAAACTGTATTTCGATGCACGTTAAGGTATAGTCAAAGGTGAAATTTCAATATATTGTTATATAACAAAATTAATAAGAGGCGCACACGCGAAACCTCTAAAAAAAGAAGCGCTCGAGCGCGGCGCCAATAACATTCGATCCCTGCAACTACAGGTACATAACATATAATGTGCATCAAAATAAAATTCATTACCCACCAAGTGTGCTCTAGTTATGTATACTGCGAGTAGCGTATGCTTATAGTGATACTTGGTAGTTATAATTATATTACATATTTATAAGTATATGTTACACATTACGTACAACAATGTAATTACGAGAGTTTTTTTTTTTTTTTTTTTTTAAATAATATACATATAGGGGTGTAAAAGAACTCACCAGTTAAGGACTGACTCTGAGCGCGTGGGAGAGTGCTGCTTCCGTGGTTGATGACGGGCGATGACGTGTAGCTCTGGTTCGCGATGCTGGAGCCGAGGAAGGGCTTCGGACCGCTCAAGTTGTTCGATGTAGCCTGTTTTTTTTTTGTTTTTTTTTTTCCCCACCCAAACACATGGATCACCATTAGTTACACTTGCTATACGAGACTTTGAAGGTATATCTATTGAATTCATGAATCTTTGAAAAACGCAACAATGATAACGTAATAATAATGGAAATAAACTGAAAATTGAATCGTGAATTTTTTACGAACGAAAAAAAAAAGAAAGAAAGTAATAAGATTGCGATTATAACGTTAGATGTAAGGTAGAAACAGGGGGAAAAAAAGGGGGGAGGAAAACATAGTAATCAGTACTTTACTAACAGTGAACATAATGGCGATGATAATGTGGCGCTCTGAGAACTACGCGTAACTTCATCTAAAACTACGGTTAAAAGTTTGAAAGAATGTACTTTCAAAGATGAAAAAAAAAAAAAGGGTGAAAAGAAAAAGACACTGCAAGAGAAAATTACAGCGAGCGTGCACCAAACTAGGCGAGGAGAGTTTTGGGGGCGGGGGGTGGGTGTAAAGAAGAAGAGACGAGTGTCTTCGGGCGAGTCGTTACCTGAACTGACCGAAAAGTGGGCCGATCGAAAGGAGAGCTGCCAAAGCGACTGGGCTGCAAAAGAAACCAAACGCACGGGGTCGTTATATCGAGAGAGGGGGAGGGACAATGCCGATATGACAGCTCGAGGAGGGGGTGGGTCGTTCGTTGTAGGATGCGCGGATCGCCTCGCAGGCGTAAGACGATGGCTTTCACAATCGCGACTTTTTATACCGGGCTCTTCTCACTTCGAGCGAGTGGGTAGGGGGGGGGGGGTGTCGATGAGTGGGTGTTATTGGTCAATAGGTATCGAAAGTGAAAGAGAGGAGGGGGAAGAAATTTTTACGACGCGGCTTCAATGAAAGACGGTTTCGTTCATGAACAGGAAGAGGAAGCGCGTACGCGCGCGAGATGACCTTTTTTCTATGTATAGATAGGTTTTTTTTTTT